>WSYQ01001429.1:0-39627 GCA_011426435.1 Lysiphlebus fabarum
GCCAAGGTAAAATTATCATATCTATATATAATTAATTTATTTAATATATTTTTAGGCATCTGGTACTGTTGATGTTTGTATTTTTTTATTTAATTAATTTTAATTTATTAAAAAAAAATTTATAATAATACCTTGATTTTATTTTAATAGTACAACCAAGAATGTTCTTTGTTCATTGATGTGGAAAATTATTGAGTGGGTGGTAAAATAAAAGAAGAAATTAATATATAATAGTATTTAAAATTATATTTTTATGGAAAAAAAAACAAAAATTAAACAGTTGATTACATCAATCGTGTATAAATTTTCCGGAAAATTTATGAATCATTTTGGTTTTTTTTTTTTTATTTTTCTTTGATAATAATCTCATCTTAAAAATATAAAAAAAGTCATGTAGTAAAACGTGAGTAATAATTTTTATCTTTGACAAAAAAAAGTAATAAAATTCTCAAAGAAATCAAGCTTTGTAAATTTTTTTTTTTATTAAATTTCGCCATGGGATATTTTTTTTTATAGATAATTTTGATAGAAATCGAATTTTTGATTGTTTATGTCTTTTAAAGGTTGTTGATCTTTTGATTTTTAGTGTGCCAGTTGTATATCCCATTGTGTCAAGGTGTTTTGGTCTCTTTAATATTTCTTTATTCAAATAAAAAAAAGATAAATTATACTAGAGGGATTCCCTTTTACTATACCTGCAACCTGACATCCCGGAAAAGTCTTACATGAATCAGATCCCCTTCCATTAAAATAACAAAAAAAATAGGTCATTCAAGTTTAAATTTTATTTACTCCAAAATACTAAAAAAAAAAATAGAAAAATAAACAAACTATATAAATTTAAATTGATATTATATATTTTTAACATTTTTAATTAATAATAAATTATTTCAATTAAAATTAATTAAATTTATATATTTTATTTCTAATATTTTAATAATTTATTGTTTGTGTTTTTCACACATTAAATTAAAAACAAGTATATTGTTTATAAATTATATCATAAATAAATTTCTTTTAAATTTTTTTTAAAATATAAAATTAATTTATTATTTTTAACTTATTAATTTAAATTAATTAAAAAATTAATTTGTAATTTTTTTTTTATTGCTATTTTATTTTTGAACATATTTTTATCATTTTTTTTTGTCTTATCAATTGATGTTATCGTCAGCACGAGCTTAAATATGTCGTTTTATTTTGTTTAGTCAGTGATAGGAGAATCCACAATATGTGGCCCATATATAGTTTGCAATGAACAAGTGTATTTAACACCAATGTCAAAATGATAAAATAAAAATATAAATAATATGATTCATTTTATAGAAATTTAATCTTTCCGGTATAAAAAAAAAATTATTATTTTTATTTCTTTTAAAATTATTATTTATTTATATATTTTTTTTATGATCTTTTGTGTTTTTTTTTTTAAATTTTTTTTTCAAGTTTTGGTCGTTGCACTCTTTAATTTATGATGTTATTATTATTTAGTGTTTTATTTTTTAACAAGAGAATAAAAGTTTTCTATTTTATTATTAGAAAGTTTTTTTTTTCATATTAATTCTTAAAATCGAAATATTTTTTTTTTTTATTATTTTAAATGACAAAGGAAATACGTTAATTGAACGATAAAATATATAATTACTTAATAATTTTATGCAAATAGTTTTGTATTTTTTATAATAAATTATATATTTATTATAATTTTTTTAAGAATAATTAAAAAATAGTTTTTAAATTACTGGCTTATTTTTTGATGGCTTCCAGTTGATTAATCGTTTGCAGTCATTAAAAGTTATCTAAAAAAATAAAAATAATAATTAAAAATATGTTTAAAAATTATATTATTAATTTATTTACATTAATTTTTTGATATTTTAATTCATTCCATTGTTTTGCACAAAAACATTCAAGTACAGGTGGTTCAAGTAAATTTGCATCAAAGTTAGAATCATTAAGTCCACATGGTATTGGAAGATTATCATCATCACTCTAAAAAATGAACAAAAAAAAAAAAAAAACAATATATTTTAACAAAAATTATTAAATTTATAAAACTACAATATTTTTATGTAAACTCACTTTGATTATTAATATTTTACCAACAAATAAAAACATAAAAAATCCAATAATAATTTTTTTCATTTTTATTTTTAACAAAACACTTTAAAAAGTTAATGAAAAATGCAACCGATCAACTGGCTGTATGTAAACTAAATAATTACAAAAAAAAAAAATAGACAATTGTATTATTTTTTATTATCACATTTTTTTTTTTTTATGACGTCAAATTAATTCAACGTAATAAATAATGTCTAATAATTACTCAACAACATAAATTTATGTCACTCTTATTATATCTATTTGATATTGTTTATTTTTTTTTAAATTTAAAAAATAAAATATTTAAAAAAATATAGTAATAATATTTAAAATATAAAATTTATTTATAATATTAAATTATTTTCTTATCTCAAAATAATAAACAAAAATATGTTTGATACGTTTTAATATATTGTTTGTATTTTATATTTCTTATCTTTAATTTAAAGTTGATAGTATCAAAAGAAAAATAAAAAAAAATCCTACAAATGCATAAATGTGTTTCTTGATTTGTGAATCATGCTCATTGCAATTGTGTGAATCATTGATGATTCATTTTTAAATATAAATTCCAAAAATTAAATTATATCATCAATTTATTTTTAATTATTTTTCTATTCATAGTAATTTTTAAATGATAGTTTAGCTACTTTATATATTTAAATAATTTTAATTTTTAAATTTACCTGTACTCTTTGTCTAAAAAAATCAACAATTAAATTTACTTTTTCTCATGATTATTTTTCAGCATATAAATCTTTGAATGATTGCAAACTTTAATAGCTATTTTATGTACAGTTTGTGCAAGTTTTTTTTTATTATTATAATAATGCGTTTATATTTATAAATATAGTTAAATGATGCAGTATATATTGAAATTAAATTTCTGTATTTATACTCAACTTGAAAATACGGTTCAAGAATCATCAACTTTTTTGATAACCTACTTTTTTTTTTTTTTTTTCTATTTATTTTATTCTATTTGTGATGTTATTTCATCATTATTAAACATGTTACACGTGTTTTTTTTTTTTTTAATTCTTAAAACTAACATTAAATATTTTAAAATTTAAAAACTTAAATTATTAAAATTTTATTAACAATTAATTAATTTTTTTTTTTAAATTTAATTTAATTTAATTTTATAACTGTTTATTAAATTTAAAATATCATTTTATTATTTTTTTTAATATCTTGTGTCTTCAGGGTCATCAATTAAACAAGTATTTATGTCATAATTTTCAATGAAACTTATTTTTATAAAATATGATATGATTATTAATGATTGAGTGAATAAAAAATTGATTAATTCACTAAATATTATTTAATTTTTCATTGGACTTTGATGACGTTTATTTTTTATTTTGCAATTTTTTTAAAAATATTTTTCTTTGTAATATATATTATGATGGAAGTTTATATAGTTATTGACTCAAGCAAACGACCAACTTAATATTTAGCTGCGTTAATTACCGTAACTCTGGTATGCTGCATCAATGTATCAGCCGTTATACTTGTTTTTTTTTTTTAAAAAAAAATTAAAAAAAAAAAAAACTACTCTCGGTCTGGTTCGCACGTTGTTATTATATTCTTTATATTTAATTTTTCTACATGTATTTTGTTTATAATTTTATATTACACTATTGTTTTTATATAAAAAAAATTGTATTATAAATTTTCTGTGTTAAACAAATCTTTCATCGAAAAAAAATTATGTGAAATGAATTTTAAAAACATAATAATCCCCTTTTTTTTAATCGATCAATTTAATTAATTTTACTTAATTGTTTTTTTTAAATTAATTAATTTGATTTTCATATAACGGTGTGGAAAATCATTGTTCCAGAAGACATAATAATCATAATAATAATAACATGAATATTTGTTTTTGTAATCTGTACTAGATTTCTATGTAATGCAATCGGCTAAAGTATTTTTAAAACCACAATTTTACCGCTTTTCTTTGAAGTTTGTTAGAAAATGTGTTGGTATAAATTATGCTAGAATACCAAATGATATAAAATTTTATTTCACTTGTTATTTTATTATAAAAAAAATTCGAATATCTCTTCAGTCATTATATTTGCCTAATAAAAATACAAAATTTTTTTAGAAAAAATAAAAAAAATTCGAATACCTCTTCGGTCATTATATTTGCCTAATAAAATTTCAAAATTTTTTCAGAAAAAAAAATTCAAATACCTCTTCAGTCATTATATTTGCCTAATAAAATTTCAAAATTTTTTCAGAAAAAAAAAAATCGAATACCTCTTCAATTATTATATTTGCCTAATAAAAATTCGAAAAATTTTCGAAAAAAAAAAAATTCAAATACCTCTTCGGTTATTATATTCGCCTAATAAAAATTCAAAATTATGTAACGAAATTTTTTCGATAAATTTTGAGATGTGTTATTATCGATATCTCGAAAAATATCGATCCTAGAAAAAAAGTATAAATCGATTTGAATAGCTCTTTTTGAGATCTCAAACTTCGATATATCTCGAAATTCAATCGATATATTTTTCGATAAGTTACTATCGATATATCGAAAAATATCAATCATAGAAAAAAAGTATAAATCGATTTGAATAGCTCTTTTCGACACCTCAAACTTCGATATATCTCGAAATTTATTCGATATATTTTTCGATAAGTTACTATGGCTATATCGAAAAATATCGATCCTAGAAAAAATGTATAAATCGATTTGAAATTGTCTTTTCGAGATATAAAATATCGATATATCTCGAAACTTTTTCGATATATATTTCGATAAGTTACTATCGATATATCGTAAAATATCGATCTTAGAAAAAATGTATAAATCGATTCAAAATCGTCTTTTTGAGACTTAAAATTTCGATATATCTCGAAATTTTTTCGATAAGTATTTCGATAAGTTACTATCGATATATCGAAAAATATCGATCCTAGAAAAAAAGTATAAATCGACTTCGAATCGTCTCTTCGAGACTTATAACTTCGATATATCTCGAAATTTTTTCGATAAATATTTCAATAAGTTACTATCGATATATCGAAAAATATCGATCTTAGAAAAAATGTATAAATCGATTTAAAATCGTCTCCTCGAGACTTAAAATTTCAATATATCTTAAAATTCATTCGATATATTTTTCGATAAGTTACAATCGATATATCGAAAAATATCGGTCCTAGAAAAAAAGTATAAATCGATTTGAATAGCTCTTTTCAAGACCTCAAACTTTGATATATCTCGAAATTTAATCGATATATTTTTCGATAAGTTACTATGGCTATATCGAAAAATATCGATCCTAGAAAAAAAGCGTAAAATGCATCAAATACCTCTTTTCGAGCCCTAAAACCCTGATACAACTCGATATTTTTCCGAGAAATTTTTCGATATGTTACTACTGATAAATCAAAAAATATCGATTCCAGAAAAAAAATATAAAATGCATCGAATACCTCTTTTCAAGCCCTAAAACCCTGATATAACTTATAATTTTTTCCAAAAAAATTTTGATGAATTTCTTCAGCTTTAAACAAAATCGAATACCTCTTCAGTCATTATATTCACCTAATAAAAATCAAAAATTTTTTCAGAAAAAAAAAATTCAAATATCTCTTTAGTCATTATATTTGCCTAATAAAATTTCAAAATTTTTTTAGAAAAAAAAAAATTCAAATACCTCTTCAGTCATTATATTTGCCTAATAAAATTTCAAAATTTTTTCAAAAAAAAAAAATTCGAATACCTCTTCAGTCATTATATTTGCCTAATAAAATTTCAAAATTTTTTTAGAAAAAAAAAAATTCGAATACCTCTTTGGGTATTATATTTGCCTAATAAAAATTCAAAAATTTTTTCAGAAAAAAAAAATTCAAATACCTCTTCAGTCATTATATTTGCCTAATAAAATTTTAAAATTTTTTTAGAAAAAAAAAAATTCAAATACCTCTTCAGTCATTATATTTGCCTAATAAAATTTCAAAAAAATTTTAGAAAAAAAAAAATTCAAATACCTCTTCAGTCATTATATTTGCCTAATCAAAATTCAAAATTTTTTCAAAAAAAAAAAAAATTTGAATACCTCTTTGGTTTTTATATTTGCCTGATACAAATTCAAAATTCTGTTATATTTGAAATCTTTTACTTTTAAAAATTTTTTGGTAAAATTCTGAATCATAACAGGATAATAGAACAGGAAAAGATGTATTCGAAAGAGGTCATCTTATATTAAACAAATGCCGAAAAATACTTTTAACGACAACAACACAATGAAATTATGCAATTAAACTTTGACTGTCCAAAAAAATCAAACGTAGCAACCATACAACAACAAGTAGTGAAAAATATTAATATTATAAACAAATGATAAAAAATTTAAACTAATTATATTACTTATAAAATACGGTCATGCTTATATTTATGGAATTTTGATAATGTTGATGATGATGACTATGATAACAAAGAGATTATAGTTGCGTATCAAATAATATGGTAGACATAAGGTCCATCCTGATGATGACGCCGGAAATACCACAAACTGGTGAATAGACTGTACTTATATCATTCGCAATGCATAACGGCTATTTATTATAATATTTTTTATATATGTAGTTTAATATTTGACACAAGTTTATTGACAGACAGGTGGTGGTTTGAACAATGTGTCTCAACAAACAATATACACATATAGTTTTTTATATAATTTAAAAAATCAACAGTAACAATAAACCAACCAAGAAAGAATTTAAAAAAAAAGATGAATTTATTACAAAATATTTTTTTATTACAAATAATTAAGCAGATATACTTAAATTTTTTAAGATTTTTATGTTTAATTAAAACTACAAAAGAATTACAAAGTATTACAGACAAATTCTCAAGATATTATATTTAATTTGTAAAATAAATTCAAAATAATAACCAAGTAATTATGAAATAAAATCCAAATTATAATTTATAAATCTGAAGAAATTATACAAAAAGATTATAACAAGATAAATACTGAATTATTTATCATTGAGGTTGTTGAACTGTCTTATAAATATAATCTTATCTAAAAAATAAATAATTAATTTAAAATAAAAAATAAATTTATAAAATAATTGCATTCATGGATTAAAATAAAATAAAATATAAATCGAAATTAAAAATATATATTTATCGACAATGAGAGCCCGGTTTCTGGAGTACCAAGCGTAAAAATCAGTGGCCCGAAACTTCATGATACCGGAAACTGAGTAAAAAATATAAAAATTAGATAAAAAAAAAAATAAAAAATAAATTTTATTTATATTTTTAATGAAAATGTATTTTAAAATTAAATAAATAATAAAAGTATAATTGAATTAAAATAATTTAAATGTTTAGAAATATTTAAATTTTAATTTTTCAAATATAAAATAAGTTATTTATAAGAAAAATAAAATAATAATTATAAAAAATTCTTATTAAATATATTACCTAAAAATATATTTTTTCGATATATCAAATTTGTCTGATGGTGTATAAAATAAAACAGGATGTTGAGGCTTGTTTGACAGGATATAAGAAGCCATTGTTAATTTAATTTGAATTTTTTATTCCTTTAAGAATAAACACTATCAAATTTCTATATTAAATATTTTATAAATAAACAACAAAATAATTTACAAACAATATATAAATATAAATTTTTCTTTTTATAATGATTATTTATAATTATCAATATATAAAATTGCGTGTTTAAAATTATTATTCAAACGAAAATATTATGCAATTTTAAATAATGATGTCATAATATAAACTTTTCAATACCATCAAGTACCACCACCATCACCATCACCATCATCATCATCATCATGATCTTCACACTCTAATTATTCTCATCTAAATTAATTAAATAACGGTATTCAATAATACCAAACAACATACTTCAATAGATATACAAAAATAAAAATAAAAACAACAAAAGATTTAAATAAATATAAAAATATATTTACAAAAATATTAAGTTAAATATTTAACAGTCATTATTTCAAAATTCTCCAGTAAATTTTAATGACGTAGCAATTATTATTTACAAAGAAAAAATTAATTTAATAACAAAAAAAAATAAACTTGGATGAATTAAATATATGTATATTATAGATTTATAAATGTGACCTCATTAAACTCCCTAAATATAAGAAATTTACTCATTATTTTATAAATTTTGTTGATTTAATTGGATCATATTTTGTTGATGATAAATTAAAAAATAAAATAGTAATAATAATATGAATTTTGATTAAATTAAATAATTAATTTATTGCAACAGTGTGATGATGATTTTTGTCTTAGCAGGAAGTAAAAAATATTCATCTTGATATATATATTTATTTAAAGAACTTTATGTCAAGTATAATAATTAGGAAAAAAAAATAACAATAAAATACTGTAGCTAAATAAATGAATGAATGATTCATCTTAACCGCCTTCGTGATATTAAAATAAAAAAAAAAAAAAAAAAAAAAGTTAAAAGGTCAATTTAATGTTCTTTTTAACCTGTGACCTGGATTAAACCCTTTTTATTGACCAAGTAAATTGTCAATTTCTTTTTTTTTTTTTTTCTTTATTTAATTTAATATTATTTTAATGAAAATATAAATCTTAAAAATTATAATTTAATGATATTTTATTATATTTTTATTTATTTTATTTTTCTAGAATTTTCTTTTGTTGTTTGTATTTTTTGTATTTTTTTTTTTTTTCATTTTTGAGGAAAAATTAAATTTATATTGTTGTGATTGTACGAGGCTTTATAAAGACTTGGAAAATTATTTTCTGTAGTAGTTGATTTTGGAGCCCCGGCAAGGTACAATCTATTTGTTTTTCATTTTTATATTTTATTTATTTATTTATTTTTTTTTGTTGTGATATATAATTGTTTAATTATTTTAAATTTAATTTTTATAATAATTTTATTTATTAATAATAAAAAAAAAATAAATACTTGACACAAATTTAATAATTTAAATGTATTTTTTTATATAAAATTTCAGGGTGAGCCGGAGGCTCCAATAATATTAACAAGTTCAAAAGAGCCATCAGCATCATCATTAACAAGTAAATCTGAATCACGTTTAATACGTCTTGTTGATGGACCATCAACATTAGAAGGACGTTTACAAATATTTCATCGTGGTAGTTGGCGTTCAGTATGTACAAATTCACGTAATTGGACAAGAGCAACATATGAAACAGCATGTCGTGAATTGGGTTATCAAGGTGGTAGTTGGTCAGGTTGGATTGATAAAATGTGGCCATCAAAACCACGTTTATTATATGAAGATCCACAATGTCATGGTACTGAATCATCATTACAAGATTGTTTACAATGGTCAAATCGTCAACTTGGTTCTGGTGTTTGTGATTATCATCCAGATATTTCAATATCATGTTTACCAAAACATGATGGTTCATCAAAAAATACAAAATATTGGCGTGGTATTAAATTTGAAAATGCATTATATGATAAACCATTGATACAAGAAAATACATTTTATATTAAAAGATCAAAATCAATAATGAATAATGTTATATTAAAATATAGTGGTACTGGAAGAGATTATAATGTAACATCAGCATTACATGTTGAAGGTGTACCACCACAAATTGATTCAATAACAATTATAAATTCATCATATAATGGTATTAATATAACAACACCAGATTCACCAATAAATATAAATAATTGTACAATTAAAAATAATAATGGTTATGGTATATTTATAAATAGTTCAACTGGTTTAGCAAATATAAATAATTGTGAAATTATAAATAATTATGGTGATGGAATAAAATATATACATAATGATGAAAAATTAGATAATAAAATTGATAAAAATAATATATTTGATTTATGTACATTTCCATCAACAACAAGTCAAACATTTCCAATAACAATATCAATGGAACAATCAAAATATTCACAAAATAATAAAACATGTTCACAACGTATATTTACACGTTATGGACATGTATTAACAATACAATTTTTACAAATGATTACTGATCGTAATGATTCTGGTATTATAAATATATATGATGGTATTAGTGAAAATGATAAATTAATAGCAAATATAAATATACGTAATAATACATTAATACAAAGTATAACAACAACAAAACAAGAACTTTATATAAAATTTATAGCTTTATCAAAAACAAAAATATTAAATTTTATACGTATAACATCTGGTTATAAAAAAAAATATGATATTAATATTACAAATAGTATTATTGAAGGTAATAATGGACGTGGTATTGGAGTTGAAAATTTACGTTCATTATTACATGTACATGAAACATCAGTATCAGCAAATAATCATATTGCTGGTATACATGTATTAAATGGTGTTGCTGATATTAATATAACATCAAGTAGAATATCATATAATAATGCAGCTGGTATTAATATAACACAAACTGGTGGTAATCGTAATATATCTAAAAGTATAATATCATCAAATAATGGATATGGTTTATCATTATGGTTAAATGATAGTTTAACAAGTGAATATTTATATTTTAATCAAACAACAATTATTGAATATTCAAATATATTTAATAATAATGATATTGGTTTATTAATTAGTAATTCAACTGGTTTATCATATATTAATATAACTGGTAATAATATATATGATTGTAAAGATATTGCAATAAATATAAAAACAAGTTGGATTAATAATAATGAAACATTACTTAAATTACAAATTGGTAATAATATATTTATAAATAATAGTAAAACATCAATAAATATATCACCAGCATTAAATATTATTGCTAAAATTGAATATAATCAATTTTTAAATCATAAATTTGGTGTTATTAATATTAAAAATTCATTATTATATGAAGAATTTAATATATTACCGTCAAATATATTAATTCAATATAATGAATTTTTTAATAATTATGGTATTTATGTTGTATCATTGGGTTTATCAACATACAGTGATATACAATATCTTTTATTTACTAGAAATTTTGTAAAAGATAATATTATTGATGAACCATTTAATATATATAATTATCATAAAAAATTAATACCAAGATCAAGAGTTGCTGCTGTTATTGTTGTATCATCAAGTAATGTTCATATATTTAGAAATATAATTAATAATCCAAATTCAAATTATGAAATTGGTTCACATCTTGAAGATCAAAGTAAAATTATAAATTGTACATATAATTGGCTTGGTTCAAGTGATGAAAATAAAATACTTGATAAATTATTTTATCGTAAAGATCGTTATAATTTAGCTAAAATTGATTATTTACCATATTTATTACATGATAATAATCCAGCATCAAATATTAAACGTGATGATCAATATTATGTACAACAATTTATAAAAATAGGTACAAATTTAATTGGTGGTGAAATTGATGGACAATTAACACTTAAAAAAGGTGAATATATTGTTGAACGTGATATTAATATACGTCCTGGTGGTAAATTAATAATTGAATCTGGTGTTACATTAAAATTTCCACCAGCAATTGGTATAATGGTTGCTGGTACATTAACAGCACATGGTACTGATAATAATCAAATATTACTAACTCTAAAAAATGATAAATTGTCAATAAAATCAAATATTAATAATACCAAAAATATATTTGATAATAATATTAATATTAATAATATACCAGTTAGATTACTTGGTGGTAATAAAACAAATAATGAAGGACGTTTACAAGTTAAAATTGGTGAAAAATGGGGCACAGTTTGTAATTATGGTTGGACAATAAATAATGCTGCACTTGTATGTCATCAACTTGGTTTAGTATTAGATCCAGATGATTGGAATTTTGAAAGATCAGATATTCCTGATGCAGGTAAAAATGAAGATATTATCATTAGTAATGTAAGATGCACTAATGATGATATTGACATAACAAAATGTAAATTAGAATATTTTGATGAGTTTGAAAATTCTTGTTCACATGATAATGATGTTGGTGTTCGTTGTTTAGAAGCAGCTTGGGCAGGTATACGTCTTGGTCCACTTGCAACAAGAACTGATCTTAAATATATTACAATTGAAAAATCTGGTTTACTTGATTATACAACAAATACATTTAAACCAGCATTACAAATTGATTTTTCACGTCATTCATTAGAATATTTAAATATTATTAATAATTTACAAGATGGTATTGGTATTATTTATTCAGATATATATTCTGGTGATGCTATTAATACAATTGATAATTGTGATTTATCATATAATAGAGGTAGTGGAATTAGTTTTAAGCAACTTGGTTTAAAAATTTTAAACTCAAAGATTGAAAATAACAAAATTTCTGGTATAAGGCATAATCCAGCACTCTCAGCAGTTAAGCAGAGAGAATTTGCTGGATGGTTCATGCAATCAGCCAGTGCATCAGTTGATATAACATATAAACCAACAATAATACCAGATGATTTTATTAATAATAATTCAAATAATATTATTAAATTAGATTCATCAAGTATAATATATATTTTAACATCTAAAATTAATAATAATAATAATAATAATATAAAAATTAATATTGAAATTGAATGTTCACCAGAAAGAATAATTGGTATACAATTATTAAATCCAATTGAAAATAGAAGTACTGAAAATATAATAATACATGATTCAAGAAAATTAAATTTAAATGGTAATATATGGAATATTAAAAGAGATTTATCAATATTTCCAGTATCATCAAGTTCATATACTATATTAATTGAATATGAAAGTGGTTTAAATGCAATTGGTGGTACTGTATTAGTATTAACAACAATTGAATCAATTAAACAAAATATTAAAAATCGTATAATACAAGGACCAATACCAACATTAACATTATATAATACAATTATAAAACGTAATAATTATGGTTTATATGCATCATATTATAATAGATATATTGATGATATTGGTAATCATTATTTACGTAAATCAAATGAAACAATAAATTTTATAAATTGTGATATATCAAATAATATAAATGAAGCAATTAAAATATTATCACCATATTGGAATATTTATCAATCAAATATATCAGAAATATCAATTAATATTAATAATACATTAATAACTGATAATGGAGGTGGTATTTATCAATTTAGTCATGATATGAGACAATCAAATAATTTATTTCATTGGATTATACAAGATTGTACTATTGAAAGAAATAAATATGGTGGTTTTAATATTGCATTACCATATGTATGGCAATACAATGAAAATTTTACTCATTCAATATATTTTGATAATAATACATGGCGTAATAATAATAATTTTGGTATTATTATTGATGGACATTATACAACATTAAATATAACAAATAATATATTTAATGATAATAAATGTAAAAATGGTTTAATATCAATACGTGGAATGGAAAAAAAAATGAAAATACATAATAATCATATTGAAAATAATAATGGTACATTTATGATTGAATTTAAAATTGATAGTCAATCAGAAATAATTGGTGAAATACCAGCAATATTTAATTATAATTATGTCAGTAAAAATTATGATGGTTTAATATTAAATGAATATTTTTTAAATAATAATGAAAAAAAATTACAAACATGTGTTATTTGTTTTCGTGGTATACAAAAAGTTATTATAAAACGTAATATATTTGGTAATAATTTATTAAATTATGAATTACTTGCTGGTATTAAAACAGCTAAAATTAATAATAATATAAATGTTGAAGAAAATTGGTGGGGTACATCAAATGATAATGAAATTAAAAAACGTATATTTGATTTTGATGATTGGAATAATCATGCAATTGCAAATTATCATCCATATTTAAAAATTAATGAATTTAATTCTGATTTAATATCATCAACATGGGATATAACAACACCAATTGATATTGATAATTTAGGTGGACGTATTAATAATAATTTATTAATTCAATATCGTGATAAACCATATATTATTAATTCAGATATAACAATAATGCCTGAATCAACAGTTATTATTGAGCCTGGTGTTAAAATGGAATTTGCACCAAATGTTGGTATACTTGTATTGGGTACATTAAAAGCAATTGGTAAACGTGATAATGAAATAATTATGAGACCAATTAATAATATAAATAATAATGATAATGTAGATAATGATGTAGCTAAATCATCATTTTCATCATCATCATCATCTAATAATAATAATAATAATAATAATGCTGTACCAACAATAAGATTATGTAAAGATGGTAAATGTAATTCAACAATAAATGAAGGTTTTATTGAATATTTTAATAAAACAACATTACAATGGATACCAATATGTGATTCAAGATTTAGTGAAAGAAATGCACAAGTTGCATGTCGTCAATTAGGATATGATTCATTAAATGTATATGTATCATATGATAAAAGATATGAATTACATCCTGGTTCATTAACAAGAATATGGTCATGGCCTGAACCATTACAATGTACTGGTAATGAAGATAATTTAGAAAATTGTCAAATACGTTTAAATGGACAATTATATGGTAAAAAATTAAATTGTCCATGGGATGGTAAATGGGTATTTATAAATTGTGGTATAAATAATAATAATAATAATAAAAATAAAAATAAAAATTATTGGGGTGGTATTAGAATAACAAATAGTAATTTTGAACATAATTTTTATGAGCATAGAATGCATGATTTAATAACACATGAAAATATAAAAAAAGTTGAATCAATATTAAAATATATAAATATTGAAGGAGCTGGTATATTACATAATGAAAAATCACCAACAATACAAACAATTATGAAAAATCCAGAAATATTATTTGTTAATATTAATAATAGTGCATATCATGGAATAAATATAATATCACCAACAAATACAATACAATTACATTTTAATAATATTAATAATGTATTTGGTAATGGTATTAATTTATTATCATTAACTGGTGAAGGACGTGAAGCTGATGAAAGTTCATTTATACCATTAAAAAATATAAATATACCATATAATTTATTTAGTATGGTTGATATATGTGATACAAATAAAGAAATTGAAATTGAAGAAAGAATATTATTATATTATAAATATGATAATAATCCAGTTAATTGTATTAAAATATTTCGTAGTACATTTAAAGCAAAACCAATTGGTTTTAGATTATTACAATTTAATATATTTAATTCAACTGGTAAAATTGGTAGAATTGATGAAATAACACTTTATGATGGTGATATTTATAATACAAGTGCTATTAATATTGGTAATTTAAATTATAATAGTAAAAATGATAATAAATTATTTAAAACAAATGGACCAAGTTTAAGTGTTAAATTATTTGCAAATGGTGCAAGTGGTATTTATGGTTTTATTGCTGAAATTGTAACATTACCAATATCAGCAATTGGTTTTAATCGTGATGTACAACATAATATATCAAATTCAATTATTAAAAATTGTCAAGATGGAGCTATTAAATATTCAAATGCTGGTGAAATTAATGCTATTATAACAATTGAAAAAAATCAAATTATAAATAATTGTAATAAATTATATGGTAATTTTTCAACATGTAAAAATACAATATCAATGAATATACAAAATACACAATCATTATATTTTAGAAATAATTTAATACGTTATAATCAAGGTGGTTTATCAATAATTGCTGATTCAAGAGGTTCAGCAACATCATTAAAAGGATGGATATATAATAATTTATTTAGTAATAATTATAATTCACCAGTATTATTTATTGAAGGAAAAAAAAGTAGTCCATATCAAGAAATAACAATATTTAGAAATTTTTTTATGAAAAATTATTCACCATATAATAATAATATTATATTAAAACAAATTGTTAGTAATATGACACTTAATTATCTTTGTGCTAATTTGGGTCTTCATTTACTTGAAATATCTGGTTTTGAACGTGTTAGATTACCAATTTATCAAACAACATCACACAATGGATTTTATAATAATTATGCTATTGATTATCTTGGAAGAAGTACTATTGTTGCTGGTACACCTGGACAACAATATGTTGATAATATTTTTTTTAATCCAGATAATGATTATGAAATTATGACTGTCAATAGATCACTGTAAGTTTAATCATTATTATTAATATTATTTCTATTTTTCTTTTTTCTTTTTTCATTTTTCATTTTTCATTTTTCATTTTTCATTTTGTTATTTATTTATTACTATTATTATGAAAAACTTATTTATATTTCTTTTATTTTCTTTTTTTTTTTTTTTTCCATCAAATGAAATGCATGTTTATGATCTATCAGAGTTGTCAACAAGGAATTGTATGATAAGTAAGTTTATTTATCAATTTTTCAAAAAAAAAAAAAAAAAAAGATATACTCTATTTAATCTCTTTATTTATTGAATATTATTTTATATATAATTTAATTAAAATTTAATTTATAATATATTTACAGTCATTTAGAAATGTGGAGATCTCATGTTGATGCAACACATAATTGGTGGAGTTATAATGAAACATTAGCTGTTGCTGGAAGAATACGTGATCGTGAAGATTCACTTGAATTATTACAAGTTGATTATGTACCATATCATATGAATAATAAAACAGTATTAAATGATAAATGTCCACCTGGTTGGGATTTAGTTGGTGATACATGTTATATTTATATTGGTGGACCAATGGATTTTTTTAGTGCACGTAAATTTTGTCAAGAAGCTAATGCAACAATGCCATTTATTGTTGCATCAACTGTTACATTTACAAATAATAAATATTTACAATTATGGGAATTTTTATTAAAACAACAAGAACGTTTTTCATATTCTGATCTTGTATGGATACAAGATTTAGATCAAATTGATCAATGTACAACATTTACATATCAACATATTGAAATTGATCATTGTGATAGACCAAGTCCATTTATATGTGAAATTGATCCAGGTATCAGAATTAATCCACTTTCATGGAAAGCTGATGTTGTTGCACTTGGTGTATTTAGTGCATGTACTGTTGCTATTGTTTTTCTTGCTATTGCCATTTGTTTTTGGATATCAAAATCAAAAAGAAGAAAAATTGAACGTTTAGAAAGACGTAATTCAATAAGACAATCATTACATTCATTGCGATCAATTGGATCAACAACTGGATTTACAGAATTATCCTACAGACGAAAACCACTTGCAGTAAGTTTAAAATTTCATTTTATTTTTATTCATTACAATAAATTAAGCTCCCATATTATTCAATAAATAATTTTAGTTTAATTTTTTTATTTATTTAAAATATTATTAAATAATTATCAATTAATTATTATATTAAATTTTATCTGCAAACAGCCAAAAAAGGAAAAAAGGGTGGTACTGGTTCCACCTAAACAGGTCAGATTAATAAAAAAAAAACAAAAAAAAAATATATATATCTATATATACAATAATTGCTTCGTGTGAGCTTTGAGTTGTTTGTCATTAAAAAAAAAAAAATAAATAAAAAATAGTTGATTTAATTTTTGTATTAATGTCCTCATTGTTATTATATAATATTTTGGGTGATTAATCCTGTTGGTTGTGATTGCATATTTTATCCGTGATTAATAAGTTAATAAATTAATAAATAATATATATATATATATTTAATTGTATTTTTAGACCAAGTCAACTGATACACTTGCATCCAGATCAATGGATTATAAAAAAATGATGAATAATGGAAGTATTGATTCAATGGATAAATCTCAATTAAATTCATCAATTGAAGATAATCGTAGTTATGATGTTTATGAATCTCACAATCCACAATATTCACCAAGTACTAGTGATTTTAAAACATCAACAACAACACCAGCAGCATCATCATCATCAACAACAAAATCAACAAATAAAAAATATAAAATTCCTCATGTTGATAATCCAGTATTTGATCTTGCATATCGTAATGAAGGATTTAGAAATCATTCAACATTTACATCACGAAATAATAGTAATTGGGCATCAGTTGCAAACAGTGAAATTACACAAGATGAAACACCAACAGAACAAATAAATGAATCAAATTATTTAAATACAAATAATACATCAACATTACCACTTAATTCAAGTATTGCAATGACTGATTCAATAACTGAATTAAAACGTGATATTGATACTGGTACATATTCATATGAACAATATGGACCACCACCAATAACACCTGGATCAGAACCAGTACCAGAATATTTTATTCCTCCATCACCACCTCAACCTTATTATTATGATGAAAGACCACGTAGTGGTACATTACTTGAAACAAATTTAGATTGTAATGAAGATAAACCATTACGTTCAAAAAGTGAAGCATTATTAGAGACAAATTTTGATGTTTATTTTCCAAATGAACCGACTGAACTTACTCAATTATCAGCTAATTCTAGAAGCAAGAGTCAACCTCTTGAGACAGCAATGTAAAGTACAAAAAAATAAGATAATAAAATAATATTAATATAAAAAATAAAAAAACAAAAAAAAAAAAAAAAAAAAAAAATAACGAAAAGTTCACGTAAGTTATTATAAAAATTAATTAATTATTATTAATATAAAAAAAAAAAATATATAATAATTAATTGTTTAATGATTAAAATATCATAACAATAATTTTATATACTTTATTTAAAATAATAAACTTAAATTTTTAAATAAATTTATTATTATAATAATTAATTATATTTAAAATTAATAATTGGTGCCTTTGATTTTGTAAATATTTATCAATATAAATTATTAGAATTAGAAATAGGTCAATCGTATTTTGTCGTTAATATCGTTAGTAACAAAAAAACAAAGAATAAGGAAAAAAAAAAAATAGCGAGTCTTTAATGAATTATTTAGATATATAGATTTTTAAATGAATGATTATTTTTTTTTTTATAATATTTGTGATATAGATTCGTAATAATAGCGAATTAATTAATAATTGTAACAATTAATTGTGAAAATTTATTTCAAGTGTTATAATTTATAGAAATTTGTAATTTGTAAATTACTAATTTTCATATGAATTATTTTTCATTTGTTTTGTTGATAAATTTTCTCCGTAATATTATTACTCACTCCGTCCAATTGATATTATATTTTTAAATAATATTAATTAGATTAATTGAATAATTTTGATATAAATATTCATAAAATATATAGCAAATTATTTCGAGTAAAATAATATGCATGCATTGATTAGAAATAAGTTAATAAAATATGATCAATTAATTTGTAGCTACAATTAATTTAAGATAATTTTTAAGTTTATATATGTTTTTTTTTTTGTATATCTGAAAAAAAAAAAATGATATACCAATCTATATTTATAGTTAATAGTTTTTTCGATTATTTTTAATTTATAGATATTATTTTTTTTTTTTTATAATATACGTTTTTTATTATATACTTAGACATTAAAGATATATCACTGCCTTGAAGTTAATTATATGTATTAACGCAATAATAAATTGTATTTATAATTTGTACTTATTGCAATAAATAAAATTACAAATAATATAAAAATTAAATGGCTAAATTTTTTAAATTAATAATTTTCCTTTTGCAGATAATTTAAGATGATGTGGTAATTTTTTAAATATAAACATAAATCAATTACACAAACTCAAAGTGATTTATTTTGAAACTTTATTTTTTATTTGTCAAGTAAAATTTCATATAGTTTTTAACATTTGTTATCATTCAAATGATTACAAAGTTTATTTTTATATTATATATTATAGATTTATATATAGGTATATATATTTAATTAAAAAAATTTATATATAATTTTATATTTTTCAAATAATATAATTACTAACAATTTTTATATTTATTTATCTAATATTTCATATATTTTATCAATGACTCATGAAAATATTGCAATGAATTTGTCATAATTTACTCAATCAAATACTCATTATTATATTGCACAATTTTTTCGGTATAATTACATTACAATTATTTAACCCGAGTCTTGATAAATAATTTATAAATAAAATCTTTCAAGTATTTAGTATGTATTATTTATTTCAAAAATCATAATATATATTTATAATAATTATTTTATGTTTAAATATATTATTATTTATTTTAATATTATAAATTATTGTTTAATATATTAATGCTATTTTTAAATTTATTTAATATTTAACAATTAATTTTATTTGGCTAACTATTATATTTGTATATAATTTAATTGTCTATGTTTTTTATTTTTTAAATTAATCTATTTACTTATTTATTTTTTGCTCATATAGAAATTATTGTAGATTCATTTTTCATAATAATTTTGGTCGGTTTTTATTTGAAGCTTGATAAATAATAATTGCAATTGATAATAAAGTCAATTGCTTTTTTTTTTTTTTTTTTGAGCAGTTATAGTATGTTTATTTTTTTAGAGTATAATAACAATCATTTTACTCTTAAAACCGACCTTGAAAAATATATATATTGCACAAGGTACATTGATCATTTATTGCACCAATTTTAAATATATTTTAATATCATATTAATTTTTCTAATATTTATTATTCAATATATAATAATAAATTTATTTTTAAAATATAAATAATCACGAATTTTTTATTTTTACTTCTCTTTTTATTTTATTTTTACTTCTCTTTCTTATTGAATTTAATTGTTCAATTTGATAGCAATATTATTGTTAATTTAAAAAATAATATATACAAATATTTATTTAATTAATTAAAAAATATACAAAAGTTTAAAATAAAAATCTGTACATTCAGAATTTTTTTTTTTTTTTTTTACAAGGTACAGAAGTTTAATTAAAAACTCTTTTTATTTATCAATATTATAAGGAAGACTTTTTATGATATTTGTTGTTATATAATTCTTATTAAATTAAATATATTAGTTTTTTATTAAACTATATTTTTATGAAATAACTGAAATATATTATTCGTTATTTTAAAAATTGTCATAATAATTTGTCTATTATTTATTTATTTTAATCAATCAATAAACAAAATTAACATTTAAATATATATATTAAGCTCTTTTGTTAATAATTAATTTATAATTTTAATAAACATATAAATTTCTTGAATAATATATATTGCAATTTACAAAATAATATTAATTTTTTTTCAGAAAAAAAATGTATTAAAAACTAGATAAAATTTATAATCAAATAATAATAATTTGTTTTATATTTTTAATAATAACAAATTTATAATTTGTTGAGATTAATATAATTTAAAAAAAAACGTGCGACAGTTCGTCTATAGACTAGAAGAGCACGTTTTGTAAAACAAATATATAAAAAATTGCTGAACCATCGACGAAAACTGTCAGCAAATTTATTAAAGTTAACTTATAATTTTAGCACTTGTGATAAAACAATAAAATAAAATTAATTAGTATTTATAACTAAATATTTCAGAAAAAAAAAAAAAAAAAAAAAACAAATTTATCAAATTCAATTCTTTGGAGTTTTTTTTTTTTTTTTTTTAACTAATTATTAGCAGCTTGTAAAAGTGCAATTTGTTGACGATGATCAATATCATCACGACTAATTAATGGTGATTCCATTGGTCTGTCCATCATACCAAATGCATGAATTCCTAAATCTGCTAAAAATTAAATTTAAATTAATCAATCAAAGCTAGTATTTTTAAAATTAAATATTAAAAACAATATTTACTTTACAAAGATAAATTTTTTAATTTATTTGTTAAATTACCCATGCAACTGGCTGGAGCATGAATTCGATGATGCCATGGATCCATTGATGGATATGGAAAACAAACAACAGTTTGATAAGGTGGTGGTGCTAACAGTGATAAACCTTGTGGTAACATTGCTGTTTGTGGTGAAAATATTGGACCTGATGCATAAGGTGGTGGCATCATAATATCATCTGTCATAAAAAAAAGAAAAAAAAATTAATAAAATTAAAATTAATTATAGAATTAATACCTATAATAATAAAATAAATTAAATTTTACATTTTAAATTAAATTAACTAATTTTTTAAATAAATAAATATTAAAATGATATGAATAGTATGAAAATTGAGTAATCTGATTACATCAAAGTGCAAAGAAATAAAAAAATAAATAAAACCCAAAAGAAATTAAATATATAAATAATAATAAAACACCCAAATTAGTTTTTTGTGAATTTAATAAAACAATAAATATATTTATATAACCAATACTTATAGATTAAAATAAAATTTGTTTTTTTTTTTTTCTTTTTTTTTTTAAATAAAAAAATAAATAATAAATGATATTTATTTGCATACATGAAATTACCAAAAACCAAATAAACCGATGTAACCCAATGATTCTATTTACAAAACAAATATATATATTAAATATTTAAAATTAAATTAAATTTATATAAACACTACTTGCTAAGCCACCATGGCTGAACTTTGTGCACCAACATTTATTTATTATTTTTTTTTTTAAATTTTTAAAATAAATAATAAATAAATTGAAACTACACAATGTTATGATTGCAATTAAAGTATATATAATTACATTGTTTAATAAATTTTAATAAATATATTTTTAATGATAATTAAACAATGTAATTAATAAACTTTTTAAATTGCTTGTGAAATAATGATTGGACTTGGCCTACCTGGAAGCACAGAAGTTAGTATATTGTACGAAGATCCCCGCTACCAAACCATGATTGACACTTCACCATCATTGTTTTTTTTATTTAATTTTTTTTTGTAACAATAATGTAGATCGTACCATTTGCGACTCTGACAAATCACCAGTGAGATAATAAATATTATAAAAAAAAAAATTAATAAAACAAATGCAATAACATACACACAAGCCAAATCTTTTAAAATTAATTTTCAATCTTATTTCAATCTCATCATTCAGCTTTTAAATATCCCATATTGATATTTATTAATTTTTAATTTTTAATTTGATATCTTGATGATTCATCATACACCCTCTACAACCACATTAAGCTTTTATTTATTTATTTGTCTTTTTTCAATAATATATTTAAAGAATTTTCAGATGCAAATAAAAAAAAAAAAAAGAAAACATTACTCATGTTGTTCATTATTTTATAATATCAAATCCATAATCCCAATTTTTATTATGACACTTGTTTTCTTGAAATAAAACAATAATAAATCCACACCAGATAAATGACAAATATAAAAAAAATTAATTAATTAAAACAATAAAATCCCATCAATTATTGTGTATCATTGAGTCCAACTGGAACGCATGAAAAATTAATATTGCTAGGCTATTTAAAAAAAAACAAAAAAAAAACAAACCTTGATAAGAATTAACAGTCAAAAAAAAATATATATATATGTATATAAAAATATAGATAGAAAGTATAGCTGATGATAAAATTTGATATTTTAAAAATGAAATAATTAATAAATGATAATTTAATAATAAATAAATATGAAAGAAAGATAATATTATAAACCACAATGTTACGACACAAAATCTTCTCATAACTCCATAAGATATCTGCAATCCCAAGTATAAAGTTATTCATATATTTTAAAAATACATATGTTTTTTTAAAATTTTTATAATTCATTTTTTCTTTGGTTTTAGAAAACATGACAGGAATGTTAGACGTACTTTTACTATCATCATTTTATTATCAAGTCAAACTTTCCGGTCATACCATCAGATAAACCATCAAATAGAAAAAAAATATAACGATAAATATTGTTTTATCAAAAATTGATAAAGCATGCAACCGATAAATAAAAATAACAATAAATAATTTATATTCCGGAAAGCCCAATAAAGATAATAATTATTTAAAAAAAAAAAAAAACTTAAAAACAAAATAAATAACGTAAAAGTACGTCTACTAGGTAATAATAATAATATAAAAAATAGAAATCAGAGTCCACCAAAACCCGGCAAGCGCAAAAGATATCCATGAGACACGATTACATTTATTAAACATAATTAAATTTAAATATTAATAATATATAATTTTCGATATACAAAGAGTATACAAAAGTCCAAAAAAAAAACCAAAAAAAACAATGATTATTATTATTTTTCTAATGATTTAATTTTTGTGAAAATATTATGTTATTATGTGTTGATGTGTGCTAACACGGTAATAAATTCTATTAAATTTTTAATAAATAATTTAAAATAATATTTGTAATAATCAAATAACTAATCAAAATATTTTATTAATTTTTTTTTGAGTGAAATAAATAAATTAAATTAAATTTATTAAAGATAAATTTCGATAACGTTGTTTTATCATTTTTTCATTTTTTTGAAATAATTGATAAGAAAAATAAAAAGATTATTAATATTTTATAATGATTATTTTAAATAAATATTAAAAATTTAATAGAAAATAAAAATTAAGTGTAAATTAACGTTACTATCAGTCACCATGTTAGCTAATCACAATATAATCACAAATAATTTATTATATAATTTTACTTGTTTTTTTTTTTTTTATTTATCTTAATATTATAGGCAGAATTTAGTGACGAGTTAGTACAAGAAAGGTATATTGCATTTTATGTGTGTTTTTGTGTTATCAAGATATTTTTCTTTTTAATTTTATTTTGATTTTTGGCAATTGGAAAATGAATCCAGCTTAAAAGCCAATAGTAAATTGCAATTTGTTTTTTTTTTTTTTCGATATTAATAACACTTAATTAAGTTGGCAAATAACAGAATTTTTTATATAAAAAAAATCCCAAATATAAAAAATAAATAAATAAATAACAACTCAGCAAATATTTTTATTTTTTTTTAATTTTTAAATTAATTAATTTTTTATATTAAATATTTGCTGAGTAAATTTTTTACTATTCTTTTTTTGTTTATTTATTTGTTTGTTTGTTTTTTTTTTTTTTTAATAACGTTAAGTTCAAATTAATTATTGAATTTTATTTATTTATTTTTTATTATTTTTTATCACATAAAAATGATAATAATAACCCGCAAATATACCATGCAAAAATAAAATCATTTAAATGAATTTTAAATTTATAAAAAAATATAAATAAAAAAACTTGATATTATATTTTTAATCAATTTAAAATTCATTGAATGTTATTAACTCATTAAAAAATAAATATCCCTATTTTTTATTCTAAAAAAAAAAAAAAAAAAAAAATGGAAAAAAAATATATAATAATTATTTGTTTATTTAATCCGTAACCTTTGAAGCTTACATTAAAAATAAAATGTCGTTTTGCCATGTAAATTAATAGTTATAATAATTGGGCAAGTGTTTTGGGCAATAATTTAAATATTAAGTTAACACAATTAATATGGACGAAAAGTCTAATTGCCAATGCGGGGGCTCTAGAGACCGCACCCTATAAGTAATAAAATAAAATAAAAATAACACAATTAATTATTTTGGAATGTATTGTGTATGTAAATTAATTTGTAAAAAATACAACAACATCATCAACAAAATCATTATTAAAATTTATAATAATTATAATATGATAATGTATTTTTTAAATAACAACAGTATGTTTAATCAACAATTAAATGTTGATTTTTATTCAACCAGGAATGCAAGTGTATGGATTTAGAAAATTTTAGGAACATGATTAGCTGCTCTAAATTTCATCTGATTTTATGAATCAGATTGACTTTTTTATTTCTATTCTATAAAAAATATTACTAAATCTATATATCTATTTTTTTTTTTTTTTTTTATAATTATACTATAAAATTTATCTATCAAAATATATATACCACGATTTTTTTTTTGTAAATGTATTAGCAAATTATTTATATACAAAATTTCATGATAAATTTAAGGCACTCGGTGCAAAAATTAAGTACTTATTATTGTCAAGACAATTTAAGTATTAATTTTTTTCATTAACGATTGGAATATTAATTTTACAAAAAATTGATTAAGTATTTTAAAAAAAATAATGTTAAATTTCTAAATATAAATCAAGATTAAATTTGTTATTTGTATAACAAAAAAAAAATTAAAAAGTAATTATTATTGTCTTGAAAAATTAATTGTCAATATCAACAAAACAAAAATATCAAAAATCTTGAACTAATTATATTTAAAAAAAAAAATTAAATTAAATTAAATTTGAGGATAAAATTGAGCAGGATATGCAAGACCAGATGAAGCAGCAGGATTTGTTGGATGAAAAGTTGCTGTATTTTGCCATGCATGACGTTTTTGCATAGATGCAACTGTTTCACCTGGAAATGCACTTTCCCAACTTCTTTTAAGACCCATAAATGCAGCTGGATTAATTTGTGGTGTTTGCATAATACCATGTGGCATTAAACCAGTATGTGTTGGTGTACGTAAAATTGGAAAACGTTGTGGTACATTAAAAAATAATAATGGAGGATGTGATTGTTGTGCATGAATTGCAGCAGCGGCAGCAGCAGCAGCAGCGGCAGCAGCATGTGCAGATGACATTGTAAATGTTGGTAATTGATGATGATGATGAGGATGAGGATTATGAGGATGAGAATAATGAGAAAGTGAATGAGAATGTTGTGTTGGTGCTGGAAGAGCAATAGCTTTTGATGTTGTATTATTAGTATTTGTTGTTGTTGTTGTTGTTGTTGTGATGATGATGATGATGATGATAATGAAGATGATTGTTGTTGTTGATGATGTTGTTGTTGTTGTTGTTGTTGTTGTGATGCAATAGCCATTAACCAAAAATCTTGATTACGCATTGCTTGTGCTTGGGCTTGGGCTTGTGCTTGTACATGATTTTGAGCTTGGGCAGCTTGGGCTTGGGCTTGTACTAACGCGTGTATATCCCATAATTGGGGTTGTGATTGTTGTACAGGGATTGTTGGTTGTGCGGCTGGTGGAGCCGCAATTGCTGGGGGTGTATGTGTGCTCAACGTACCGGATGATAGTAGTGATTTTGCTGGTAATGGTGCTGCACCAGTCAATACTAAATTCATGTCATCACCACTGCATTGAAATACTTCTATGTAACGATGTTTTTTACCAAACATCATAAAACGATGATGACGTTGTGTTGCACATGAAAATGCTGAATTTTCACTATCCATTTGTATAAATGCTTCACCAGATGGTTGACCCTGTTGAATTTAAAAATTTTATAAATAATATTAAAAATAAATTTACAATAAAAAACTGAAATAAAAATTACATATTAAAAAAATTTAAATAATGATAAATAATTAATAATGAAATAATATACCTGAGAATTGTAAACCATATGAACACCACGATAAAGAATATGTTTTGCATGTTCACCCATAAATTCTAAAATATGTTCAACAAGTGCTTCGTATGGTAATCCTCGTAATCTAATACAATCCTTTCTTGTACCTGAAGTTATGACATATTGTGGAAGCAATGGTGGAGGTAATGGAAGCATTGGTGGTAATTCAACCAGTGGTTTAGCATCAATTGCTCGATTAAGCACCTATTATTTTTTTATTTATTTTTTTTCAAACAATATTATTAAATAATCAACAACAACGATAAATTTATATATTAAATAAAAATAATTTATAACATAACACACCTGTTGTACTTCAGCAGTTGTACTGCGAAATAGTTCAATATATCTAACTCCAATACATTCACGATGTTTACTAAGTGCTTTTTCAGCATCTTCTTCTTTTGAAAATAAAACAAATGCATCACCAGTTGCACGACCATCTGGTTTCTTAACAAATAATACACCATCTTCATTATCAAGCACCTGACACGAATTTTGACCAGCAGCAAAAAATTCAATCTGTATTTACAAAATAAATAAAAAAATACATAAGTATATTTAAATTAATATTTTTAATAATTTTTTTACACAACAAATAATATTAAAAATTTATATATTATCAAGACTTGTATTTCTGGTTTAATTCATGATAAATAATATTTATTTTATAATTTTAAATATATATTTTTTTAAATTTTCTATAATAAATAATTTATATGAAAAAAAAAAAAGAATAAGAAAAAATAATAAAAATTTATTTGTAAATATATTTATTTATTTTAATACTTACAACTTGTTTTGCAACGCAGTCATATGGCAAACCTCGCATTCTGACAATGACCTGTGCACCTCGTGATAAAAATGCATGTGCTTCACCACTAGCACCACCAGCAACTCTAACAAATTCTTCACCTGATGATTTATACACTTCAATGTATCTTGTACCAATATGATGCTTGTGTCTTTTTAATGCCATATTTCTGTGTTCTTTGTTAATAAAACGTACAAGTGCTTCACCGTTACGTCTACCTTGAGCGCTCAAACACAATGCAACACCACCCCTATTAAAATAATATTTATTTATTTATTATTATAAAAATAAATTACAAATTTATTATTAGTTAAATTTATTACGTCAATATTGTGATGACAAAATATAATCATGATCCATGACCTTTGATGATAAATATTATCAAAATGTAAAGTCAGTTTGGATCATTTATAAAATAAATCAAATAACTTTGATAATATTAATTATAAAAATAAATAATATTGACAAAC
Organism: Lysiphlebus fabarum; assembly: GCA_011426435.1. NCBI lineage: Eukaryota > Metazoa > Arthropoda > Insecta > Hymenoptera > Braconidae > Lysiphlebus > Lysiphlebus fabarum. The sequence goes on from WSYQ01001429.1 coordinate 28,604, forward strand.
TTTATATCTATTTATTAAAATTATCAATTGAATAATTTTTTTTTAATTTTTAAATTAAAAAAATTTTACATTTTTTTACCTTTCTTGAATAATTCCAAAAAGCTTGTTAATAAAATTTAAATAGAAAATAAGTACAGAAAATAGTAGATTTTTTTTTTTTTAATTTAATTTTAATTATTATTTGTATTTTTAATAATTTATTATTTAAAAAAAAAACTTACTTGGCAATATTCAATCCTCGAAAAAATTTAGCGATATCTTGGTCAGACGATTGCCAAGGTAAACCACGTGCACGTACAACACAATTATTGTCTACTTCTTCATCCTTGGAACTGATAAATAAACAAAATATAAATAAATATATAAATATTATAATAATAATAAATTTTAAATAATAATAAATTACCAAATGCCAGGTTCTAAAAGAAGATTTATTGCTTCAGGAGTTTGAAATATATGTCCTGAAACAAAAAATGTAAAAATTATTATTTTTTGTTAAATATAAAATAAAATTTTTTAAATAATTTATTTTTGTGTAATTCCATAGTCTTATCCTGTCTCTTATTACTTAAATATTTCTATTATATTTATTTCCTGTCTTTCGTAAGCGAAAAATTAAAAAAAAGAATTTTTTTTTTTTTGCAATCATAATGAAATTGTCTACTCTTTGGACAATCGTGCAATAAAATCCAGTATACTGTTAACTCAAGAAAAAAATATATATTTATATTTATTTATCCAGGTAAGTTTTTTATGAAAATATTTGTTTTATTTTTTTATTTTTAAATATTTTATAAACAACACGAATGACAGTAGACTAAGAAAAAAAAAACATGGATTATTCATGACAATATTATTTGAATAAAAGTAAATGAAAAATCCTGGTTCATCATTTTTTTTTAATATTTATTATCAAGATGATATTTCAGATATATTTTTAATAAAAAAAAAAAATTGCATTGCGTGTTAGTATAGTTGATTACAATGTATAAAATGACTATCAACAATAAAAAGTGATTAAGTTAATTTGCTTTTTTTATTTATAAAAACACTATTCATCCATTAAAAAAAAAAAAAAAAGTCATCATCAAGAAATAACTATTCACAAAAATAAAAAAATAAAAAAATGAATAAATTAAAACAAAGCAATTTAAAATTGAATATATATTCATGATAATTATACTCATTGATTATAAACATTGTTCGATTATTCAAAATATTTTTCTACACAATTATTGTTTAATCTTTTTTTTTCTTTGAAATAATAATTATACAAATAAAGTATAAATTCAATAAAAAAAAAAATAATATAAACTTTATACTGTCATAATAAATTTCAAAGAATAAAATTAATAAATTAAATAATTTAGATTAAATTTTTAATTTTTTCATTTTAAATAATGCATTGTCTTACCATCTTTGATCATTTTTTGAATGACATTAATCATATCTTGTACTTCTTTAACATGATAATCATTTTCAATATCAGCAGTTAATCCAAAATCTATTATTAAATTATCATTAAGGTTTATATATGTATAAAATATTTAAAAAATCATTATCAACATCATCAACTTTCTACAATAATTATTGCTCTATTTTAAAAAATTTCACATGAAAATTATTCAGGAAGTTTTAATATTTATAAGTAAATATAATTTATATTAAAACTTTCACATATTTTTATTATTAAAAGTTATAACAATTAATAATAAAATTAAAATAAAATAATATATTAATCATTAATTGTGATAAAAAATAATAGCAAGTATTTAATTTATTATTTTTTCTTTTTTCAAAGAAATTAGTAGGACAACAATAATAGTATATTATGATGAAATCAAGAAATAGAATGATCAAACTGCGTATCGTTTGGACCTGAATTATATAGTATATCTGGTTATTGCGGTGCTTATGACCTTTAATCCATGTTACGCTGATAAGAAACAACTTTGAGTTGCCATGCAAGTATGACCAATCAAGTCAATCCCTATTGACCCAAGAAAACGAATAAAAAAAAATTTTTTAAATCAAAATTTTTTTTTTTCATTAAGCTTTGTGTCATTTATATTAATTTTTTAATTTAAATTAACGATTTGAATTGATTTATTTTTCATTTAATTTATTAAATAATAAATAAATAAAAATTACAAGTCACTTAAATATTTCGTAATAATGTTAATTTATTTTTAAAATTTGCAAATTTATCTTTTAAATTCTCCTTCAACACGAGCATTTTTAATTTTGAAAAAGAATAAATTTTTTTAATGAAATTATTGTATTTAAATTTAGTGATTATTCAGAAATAAAATTATTAAAAAATTAAATGTAAATATAAAGAATAAATGGCCTCAATTAATAACGAACAAAAAAATTAAATTTTAAATTATTTTTCATATGTTGAAATATAAGTAAATTAAAAAAATATATATATGCAAATATTAAGATAAAATAAAATTACTAAAAAATAAATACAAGTGAACTAGATGATAATAATGTATAAAAAAAAAAAATAATATTAATATCAATCGATATCACCTGCAGCAGGTGGTTTTTATTTTTTTAGTTGTCAAAGTTTATTATTGTTATATTTAATATCATATAATATAAAATGCATACACACAAATTTATGAGCAATGGTTATTTTATAAGATTCTCAGGAGAGAATTGAATCCCTGAGGTTTCAAACTACCTCACAAACACATATCACCTTTAAATATTTTTAAATTATTTTTATTTTTTTTAATCATTATTACAAACAGAAACTGAACTTGACCATAACGGCCTATGGTCAAGTTCCATAATGCACGTGTTAAAACTTGTTGTTGTACTTGAGAAAGAAGAGAATTTTTAAGGACAAATGAAATATATTTCTTTATAAAAATTTTTTTAATTATTTAAACTTTTAAATTACGTTTTAATTTTTTAATTTTATTTTACTATCTATTATCATTTTAAATAAAAAAATTAATTTTCAATTGATATAAACATACCTGTTGTTATTATAAAATTGTGTTTTTAAAATTAAAATTAAAAAAAAGTATTTAAAATTTGATAGTACCACTTGTTTTATTCGTAGCACAAATAAACACTTGAAATATTATCAAAAGAAATTTAAAAAAAAAAAAATACAAATTGATTTAAATAATTGAAAATATATGTTAAATTGATTGTTAATTTATTTTTTGTTAAATAAAATATAATTGTTATCAGAATAAAAATATGTCTGGAATTTAACAGATGTAAATGACTCGATTTCTCAGGACAGTTTGTGACGAACACGTCTTGACTAAACTTCGTCGACTGCTTAACTGTTCAACGTTTTTTAATATGTGTTTGTCGACGATATAAACGTTTTTTAAAATCAAATACATATGGACATATTTACAATAGTATGTGAATGTTTTATACGTTTCATATATATTTTTTTTTATTTCTTGTTGATTTAAATGTGTTTGACTTTTCAAGTATACATATATTCAAAAAAAAATAAAAAATAAATAAATAAATACTTGTGTGTATATATTTAACATGTGATATAAGTTGACCAGCTTTTTCGTATCATATTGCATATTAATATATAAGAAAAAAAATAATAAAAAAAAAAATAAAAAAAACTAACACAATTTTTATTGGTTCTGATAAAAAATTTGTATTATAAAATCAACGAATCACTATGCAGAATAAATAACAGCGGGATTATTCAAATGAAATTTAAATTAAAATATTATTATATTAAGTTTAAATAATTTTTAAATAAATTTTATGTTTAAATATGTTGATGAATTTTTTAAAAGTTGAAACTGATGCTTTTTGGACTTGAAGATAAACTTTTTTTTTTTTTTTTTTGCTTTATATTTGTAGCAAAAATGAATAAATACAAAATAACGAGACTAAAAAATAAATAATAAAATAAATTCATGTGTTTATATATATATATTTAAACGCGATTTTATATTCTGTTTTATTATTCATGAAACGTGTCAGGGTACAGGGTCGCAAACTCGCAATGTAACTTGTACATTTAATTTGCTACTTGCGTAAGAGAATATATATATTTTTTTATACTATTTTTTATTTTTTATAAAATTGACTAGGTATTGAAAATTTAATATAAAATAAATAAATAAATAAAATTATATTCAAAATAATAAAAAATAATTAAACTGATGTTGATAATCAAGATCAAATTAAATGTATGACTTACAAACGTATCAGTAAGATTGCGCCAGTATTGTTATTCTAAATATTATAAATTATTATGCAAATATTTTAAAAATGAATTTAATCAAATATATATATAAATTATTTATTATTTTATTTATCAAAAATAATAGTTAAATATTATTATATACCTATATATAGATGATACTTGTGACCTCAAGTTTAAAAAAAAATCAACAAATAAAAATGTTCCTAAACGTGTTGATTCAATTTTATTTATAAATTTTTAAAATATTATAAAAGAACCGTTTCTTTTAATATTATTAAGTAAATTGACAAGTAAAATAACAAGCTATGTACAAGTTTATATATACTTTTTGCCAATCACTATTTGTCTAGGACAGTGACAATCAACTTTTAATCATAAAAAATATTTAAAAAATTATTTTTCAATTATTAAAATTATTTCAATTGAATTTTTTTTTTTTTTTTAAATTAATGAATAAATTTTTTAAAATTTAATAATAATATAATATTATTAAAAAATTATTATATATTTTTAAATTTTTTTGTATTGAGAAACACTGAAACTTTGCTGACCTGTACACATATTTCTTTGTAATATTAGCAAATATATAAGTATTATTTTTTGCCCATTATTTTATCATATGTAAATTTAAATTTTAAAATTATTGTATAATAGTTGATGATGAAAATATTGATATACTTATCCTTAGCTACTGTAATAATAATAATTTTATATTTATAAAAAATATTATTAAAAATTAAAAAAATTAAAAAGGATACATTGTATCATTTCTTGAATGCTGAGTGTTGCAAGATCCTCTTGTGATGAATAACAAGTTGCAAATTCTTTACGTAAATCATGAAATTGATTGTAATGTTTTGGAAGATCCAGATCCTTTTTATAAGTTTCAGGATGTAGACATTGTCTGAGGGGAGCTTGTCCATCGACAACGAAACGAGGCAAACTTCCGGCGGATACACATGACAGGGATGACCACCAAGTTTCAAACTAAAATTAATTTTAAAAAAACTCATTAAACATTGTTTTATATATGATATGAATTATTTTTTATTTTCATAAAAAGGGTTATTTAATATATTTTTTATTTTTTATACAATATGATAATAAATAATAATAAAAAATTTAAACTTGTTTTTTTGTATTTTTATTTTTTTAGAAATTTAAAAATTTTTAAATTTAGCAAAAAAAATAAAAATATATATAAAAGTTAATCTAGTGACATTGATCATGTGCTTATGTATATTTAAAATTATTATTATTATTATTTTTTATCATTATTATTTCCAAAACAATATGGAAATTTTTATTTAAATTATTTATTTCAAGATATAAATGTTATTTTTTATTTTTTTAAAATATAAAACAGCAAGTTATTGATTCATTTTATTTTTATGGAAAGAAAAAAAAAAAAAAAAAACATTTATTTAAACTATTACAAGTCGAAACACACCTTGTTACCCGTATAAATATCCTAAAATAAACATGAATGTGTTTTTCATGTTTTGAATCACGAAAAATAATATTATAGTTTTTAAAAAAAAAAAATAAATAAATAATAACGTTATATGATATTTATTTGAAACAATAATTAATATAATAATTACAATTATTTAACCAACATATAAATGTATCTTTACTATTATTATTTATATATATTTTTTTATTTTTTTTTGCGTCTTTAAATCGAAAATTCAACTGTACTTTGTGATGCAATAATGAACGGATGACACAAACATGGTATTATCATCAACAGAATCATGATGTACATAGACTAAGAGTGACAGAAATAGTTACTTGAATTTACTGTTAAATAATAAAAATAATAATAAACCTACACATTGTGATAAAATAATTTCAAATTATTATATTAAAATTATTTAATATTTTTTTTATTTTATATATATAATAATATTAACCTGTTGAATAGCTTGTTGAAGAGAAATTCCTTTTTCTTTAACAACTTCTTCAGTAAGTCCTGGTGCATGAATTAAAGCATCTTCTCCAATAGTACCACTTGCACCAGCTGGTACTGAATTATCATCTTCACCTTTTTTATTTTCATCCATTGATGATGGTTTAACAATGTATTGTTGATGTCCCATCACCTAAAAATATAAATATAAATAAATATTAAAATTGATAAATATAATTTAAAAATAAAAACATAAATTATTTTGATATATGATGGACAAGGCTGTTGATAAGAATTCAAAATAATATATAATTTTTATTGAAAAAAAAAAATATATATATATATATGAAAAAGTAATTTATAACTATATAATCATTTTAATATTCATTTTATAAATTATTTTGCATATTCATAAAATAGATATATATTCAAAATTTTATTTAAAAAAAATATTATAATTATACACATGAGCTAGATGTGTTAATTAGAATATTTTAATTTTTTTTTTGCAATATTATATTTATTATAAATAAATTATTATATCAACAAAAATAAATTATTAAAATAAAAAAAAAAAATCAAGTGAAAGTTGTTGTTGATTTGATTTAAATATATATATATTTTTTTTTTTTTTTTTTTTTTGAGGAGATACAACTGTAGGGTAATATGATAACGATAAGGTACCCGTTTGGTCATATTTTTAAGTACCAGCAGCATAAAAATATAAATATAATTATAAAAAACATTTATATATAAAATAAATACATATATATTTATATGCGGTTTAAATATTTTACTGATAGGGTTAACAGATCAAGGCAGTTGTGCGTTTTATTTTTTTTTTTTTTACAAGGAAAATTGATATACAGTTTGATTCATTATTTATAAATACTTGTATATAAATAATATGTATATATATTTAATTATAATACTAATAAGTGAACAAAATTCTCGTATATGACAAATACTTGTTTATAAAAATATATACACGCAATATGACACTAAATGTATGTCACTATTTTTTTTATTTAAAATAATAATTAAAGTTGAGATTTTTTTTATTTTCTTTTTTAAATGTAAATGTGACGGTGGCATTTTTTTTTTTTTTTTTTTTTGATGAGACTTTTTACGACTTAATTGAGGAAATGTAGATATCCTTTGTCTTTGCACGCAATGAACAGTCTTTTGACAAACAATATTTTTTTTATTTTATCATATATTTATGACAACAGGGCAAATGTCAATAAATTTAAATCTCTGAACTTTGCTAAATAATAAATATTTAAATTTATAATTTAGAATTTATGTAATAATGCATGAAAAAATAAAAATTTTAATCTAAAAAATTTGTTGTTTAATATTAATTTTGATTTTAATTTATGAAAAAAATAAGATATAAAATAATATAAATACAATTTATTTAATCATCATCAAGATAATAAATAATAATCAAAAGAATTTTTTTTTTTATAAATATTATTATCTACTTTGATTGCATTATAAATAATAAATTAAAAAATCAAAATCATATTAATGAAATTTATATAATTATTTATAGAAAGCTTTGTGGTTTTTTTATTTAAATTATATTATAAAAAAAAAAAAAAAGTAAATAAAAATAACTTGAACTTTGTTATTAATTAAAATTGTTTATTTAAAAAAATAAATATAATAATAGTTTTAGTTTATATAAATATATAAAAATAATAATAAATAATATACCGTAATTGAAAAAAAAAAAAAAAAAAAAAAATGTGTTAATAAACAAGAAACAGTTTGATATTAAATTGTAATAATTATAAAATATTATTTAAATAAAAAATAATATTTATATTTATATAAATAAAAAATTAATTTTCAACTAGAAAATGGAAATTGTTATGTATTAATTAATTGTAATAATAATACTAAATTAAAAAACGGTTGATATGCTCAAGGATGTACAACAATTACAAATATGGCTTGTTAAGGTTTTAATTAATTTTTATATATAAATTATAATTAATAATAAAAATTAATGAAAATAAAATAATAAAAAAGCTAAATATAATTATTAAAGAATTTTAGTTAAAAAAAATAAATAAATAAGGAAACAGTCGAGACATAATGATGAACAAGAAATTCGCAATTCAATATCGATAATAATTTAGATTTTATCAAACAAATAAACATTGATAATTATCATGTAATCAAAATTGACACAATTAACAAATAAATATATATTTTTTTAATTTTTAAAATTGATAAATTTTATATGATTAAATACTTTTTCTATCTGCTAAATAAATTTTCTTTTATGTATTTTTTTTTTATTGTTTATTGTTTAAATAGTACTCTCAAAACTAAGTAAAATGATTTAAATTTGATAAAAAAATTACCAGATAGTTTTTCGATTCAAAAATTACTGTTACTATCAACTCAAGTAATGCAATTAAAATTCAAAAAGAAAATTAATGATTAATTAAAAATTATCAACTAAAATAATATTTAAATAAAATTAAAAAAATTAATTTTATTTGAAATATTAATTTTTTTTTTTTCAAATGGACAAGTCGAACAAATGGCCAGACATAAAATTTCAGTTGGTCGACCTTTCGAGGGCGAAACGCTCCGCCTACGTAACTCGACCAGATAATATTAAGAAACAATGGCAGCTTTTTTTTATCATAAAATATTTACTAATTTTTAAATTATAAAAATAATATAATTTAAAAAAAAATATATATTTTAAGCTTTTTGTTAAAATTTTATTATATAAAAATTTTTCAAGTTTTTTTTATATACCAATTCTAAGCAGGTTTAGTTGAAATCTTATCAGATAATTATACAACACTCTAATGGACTTGTGTCACCAATAATTTCTTTGTAAAAATAAATAATACATTTGTTTATTTAAAAAAAATATAATATATTTTTTTTTTTTATAAATAAAGAAAAATATAATTCATTTTTCCAGTCATGAATTCGAGGGCACGATGAACTTTCCACGTTCATAACGGTTATTTGCATTCCACAAGCGATTTAGCTCGACCAATAATATTTGAAAGGCAAATTTTGCTTCTTCCTGTTTCAAGTTTTAAATTTGCAAAATTTAAAAAAAAAAAAAAATACATAAGTATACTTTTATATATCCATTTCTAAAAATTAATTTTATTATTATTATATTTAATAAATAAATAATATTTAAATATAAAATTAAAATAGCAAAACGGGTTACTTTTTTTGGAGTAAAATTTTTATCAATTGTACTTATTATTGCTTTTGTTGAAAAAAAAAAAATGAAAAAAAATTGTCTGTAAGTATATATATAAGGAGCGAAATTGAACGAAAAATAGCCAAGTTAATTCAAAAAAAAATTTATAGTTTTATTTAATCTATGATAATTTATGATGAGATTTATATTTTAAATATGAGTGAATGAATCATTTTTTTGACTTGTTTTAAACGATGACATGATGTCACACATATATTATGTGTATTATGTAAAAAAAGCACGTATTTTCAATATTTCAAATATATATTTATCAGAAATAATAAGAATAAAAAAGGTAAAATCTTTTTTTTTTTTTCTTAAAAAAAAATAAAAAATGGCAATAATAATATATAAATAAGATAAAAAATTGATAATAATTTAAAGTGATTTTAATTTTATATTTTTATTGTCATAAATGATTAAAAATATATATATATTTATTTAACTTTGATCATTGAAGAAGAAAAAAAAAAATTAAAAAATGATAATATCAATTGTAAATTCCCCAAACTTCACGTCATCGTTGAAGTGTATCATATATATAAAAAAAAAAAAAAAGCCCAAGGCATTTTACCTTTGAAAAAAAAAAAATATATATACTTGGATATAAAATTAAAATGATAAATAATAAAAATATATATTTTGCTATTAATATTTAAATACATCATTAAATAATAATAAATAAAAAACATTTTTAAAAATATTTAAATAACAAAATTTATTTTTAAATTTTTTAATTGTTGTTTTTTTTCTTTTTTTTTAAATCAAAATATAAATAAATAATAGGTAATAGTATAATTATTAATAATAGATAATAAAATAATTTACCTTATTTTGAAGTGCATCAATGAGAACATAAACAAGTAAAATAATTTCTTCTTCATCGCTACCAAGTGAATTTCCTTGAAGTCCAGCAGTTGCAACATAAAGAGCAACAAGATGAGTTGGTCCTTTTTCACCCATCATTTGCATTTTATTATTAAAAATTTATAAATTATAAAAAAATTAAAAAAAAAAATTAAATAATTGTTTATATAAAGCTCTTTTGACGAACGCACGTAGCGCCGACCTCGAGCCCTCTTTTCACCTTTAATCCTTTTTAATAATTCACCTTAAATCAACACTTTTATAAACAATATGCACCACTTATTATTATTTATCATAAATAATTAATTAATTTTAATCAAGTCTTACAAGTCAAAGTCAATAGAGTATATAATATTACTCATTTGAAAATAATAATTATAATTACAATAAATATTATAAAATAACTTGTAATCAATTAAATTGTTGATTATATTTTTTTATATTTTATTTATATTGACTTTTTAAATAATCAATTCATATTTTTGTATTTTATTATTAATTAATTAAACAATACTCCAAAACCACTTGTTGAATTGATATCTATATTTATATTGAGGTTATGACAAATAAACACAGGTAAATTATCATAAATTTTCACAAAAAAAATAAAAATAAATATACACACTTTTTCACAAAATTATTAATAATTTAATAATATAATAATTAATATTATATTATTTTTAAATATTTATTTTTAATTCACTTTGTTGTTTAATTTGTTTTTATTATTATTTATTTATTTATTTATTTTGTTGGTTTTTTTTTTTTTTTTTTTTTAA
>WSYQ01001430.1:0-43689 GCA_011426435.1 Lysiphlebus fabarum
AGATGAGTACAAATTTTGATGTATAAAATTATAAAAATAAAAAAAAATGAATCAAATATTATTTTGAACATGTACATATTCAAAACTCAATAATACATGATTATCGATTATTATAATATTATAATAAAATTTAATTAAATATTGTTTCATATAATTCTAAAAATTTTCATATAGATATAAATTAAAAAAATAAATAAATCACTTGTCAATTTTGATGTAAGAAAATTACATTAAAATTTAAAAACAAAATCATAATAAAATTTAAAACTTTATGTAAATAAAAAATTTAAAATTTAGATAAAAAACATAAAAAGATACTTTGAGATACAAAAAAAAAAATAAAAAAAATATAAATAAAATTTGATTAAATAATGGAAAACCTCAAACAGAATTATGTACACATTATTAGCTGCAATCAATTTCGAGAGACTTTTATAAAAACAAATTGAATTTTAAATAAATATTTGTTTTTGCTTTCAATTGAAACTGCGGATAAATATATAAGTTATTAATCAAAAATATAGGTTTTTTGTACATGTAAAACTTGCGTGTCTAAATATATAATTTGAATAAAAATCAATATTTATAAAGTTTCGTTTATATAGGAAAATTAAATAAATAATTTCACTACTCAAAGAAATATATTGTATAAAATTAAAAAAACTATATTTACAAGTAAAATCAATATTAAATTATTAATGAAAGCATTTAAATTATTTTTAAATAAATAAATAGCTAATGAAAGAGATGGAGTCAAAAAAAGATAATTTATTAAATGATTATTGCTAAGGATAAAATATTTTTCTAACTGCATCAATTTCCTTTAATAAAAATATAATTTGCAAATTGCTTGAGTGCTTATTTTACAGATTGAAATTAAAAAACGTAAAAATGTATAAATTAATTTGAAAAAATATTATTATTTATTTAAGAAAATAGTTTTTTTTTTTTTAAATAAAACTCCACACATTATAAATGTTACTTTACACTTGGATCATATAATTGAATTAAATTCTGCACTTCAAGCACTTTGTATCTTCTAAAAAGCATTGTCAAGTTGAATTTTCATTATTATACACAAATATATTTAATGGAAAATGTTATGGACATATTTATTCACGTAGAAAGTACGTTTATCAATTTTTGTTATTTTTTTTATAAATAAAAATAAAATCATATACACTTTTGTCAATAAAATAATGTCATAATCGATTAGATCTACAAAAAAATTTATATTTGATGTATAAGTAAATTTTTTTTTTTTATTTATATATTAAAATCTAAATTGTATTTTTAATTATTAATGAATATATAAAAAACATAATATATTGTCAATACAAGTCACCAGACTTTTAGAAAAAATTAAATACAAGTTGAAAAAATAAACTGGTGACGAGTATGAAACCTTTAAATTCGTGGAAGATCACTTTTTTCAAGTACAGATTAAACACTATATTTTTTGACACAAAGTTTCAAAAAGAATGCTTTTTCACGCCAATAATAGTGCGGAATTTGCTACATTTACACACTATTTTTAATCAAGTATAATAATGTGTAATAAAGTGTAATAATATTTAGATTATTATCCAACATTAAACTCACTTAACTAGTATGTAATGACGTTCATTTTAAAACTGAGTATAAAAAAAATATTATATTCAATTTTTAAATATTTCAAGTAGTACATCAATTTCCGAGAATATCTAATAATATACTAATATTTTAATAGAAAAATAAACTAGATGAGATAAGAAAAAGCGCCGGAAATAATTTCATGTAAATCACATTTTTATCGGAAATATTTAGTCAAGAAAAAAAAAAAAAAACTAAAAAATATGTTCACTAGATTTTATTACTTTGTCATAAATATATTCTGTATATACTTATATATTTACATGAATATTTAAAATCCCAAACAGTTTAGAGATTTAAAAAAAAATCAAAATAAAAAAAATAAAAAAAAATAAAAATGACTGTCGTTTGACAAGAAGCTTTGGCACGTTTATAAAATTTTTTTTACAAGATTCTTATATGTTTGTATTTTATATTTTTTTTTTTTTTCATCTTACCAAACAGTTTATTTTTATATTCTAAACATCTTACTCTAACAATTTACCATTGAGATATTGGTAATTCGTGGATTGCAACCAAAAATACGTTGATGATTACTCTTACTTATTTTTTTTTTGAATATTAAATTATTTAGTTTAAAAATTTTCCCTTGAATTTATTCATCATTACGACAAAATTTAATATGTAAATTTATTTTTTACAATGATAAGATTACGATAAATATAATAAATAATTCAATCAAATTGTCATTTGCTTACTACAATTTTTTTCTGTTTGTAAATTTACTGATGAAAATTTTATTATACGGAGACTCACATTGAGACCATTAAGAAAATTCTCAGTAATTTTAATTAACATAATTTAAATGGAAAAAAAATAAAGTTTCAAACCTTGTCATGATAAAAATTTAACTGAAAAAAAATCAGCATCAAAGGATAACTTGATATGTACCAAGAATCTGAACTTAATTAATTAAATTAGACAAAGATAAATTCAATTATCATGTTTTTATATATAAAATGAAAAAAAAAAAAAAAAAAAAATTGTACAAATAAAATATGTGAATGTCTTTATTTTTTTTTACAATAAAAATACTGAAGATATAAAAAGAAAAGAAAAATGGAAAATATAATAGACTGACATGAGTCTTTTAAGGTTCGTTGATTTTCAAGGATCTTCGGTCTTATCCGCGAGAAATGAAATAATAAAAATCCCAGGAGCATTCATGGCTATTTTTGAAATATTTCAAAATGTCCATGTCTATCTCAATATAACCATATAGGTATATATATAAACTATCCTTCACTTTTATATTTATTTTCAAAGTTTTAAATTTTTTTTTATTCATATTTTATTTTCTATATTTTTTTATTTTTAACAACTTTTTTATTTCTTTTTTTATTTTATAATTAATGAATATCTAATAGTTAATACTTTTTTTTTTTATTCTATTATTTTCATAAAAATATATTAAAAAATTTTTAATAGTTATAGACATTTACATAATGCAAAAATTTTAAATATATATTTTTAATTTAACCAAGAAGCTTTCGGTGATATTATGACTACCAATTATTGGCAGTCAACTTCTACTTTTTTAATGACTACCCAAATGACTTTTACTTTAATATTTTATATTATTAATTTTTTATTAATAATAGTAATTATTTATTTATTTAAAATATTGGTTTATAATTTAAATTTAATAATTGTTAAATAATAAATAATTGACAAAACAAATGGTAAAATTATCAAGACATTTTCATGATTTTATTAATAAAAATTATTATTATTTATATTTTTTTTTAATTTGAGTCAATCAATATTATTTTTGTATATGTGTAAAAAAAAAAGACATCAAAACCTCTCAATCAGCTTTTTAAAACATTTATTATATTTATTTAAAAAAATTTATATAAACAAAAATAAAAAATTATTTTTAAAATTGATTTTTTTCATTTAAATATTTTTTACAATCATAAATAAAAATATTTTATTCAAAATTAGATAATGCAGTAATATTTTTAATATAAAAATAAAATAAAATGAGGGTAATAAAGACGAAATCATGAGTTTTTAAATAAATATTTGTTTTGGCATTTTGCCTATTGAAAAATCCAAACGATGTTTCAATATTAAATCTAAATGAATTATAGAATTTAAATAAATTTTATATATGAGAAATATATTTTTAAATATAGAACAAGTAAAATAGAGAGCCATGACCTACGTCTATTTATCCTTACATTGCTTTTTTTTTTTTTTCCAACGTATATTAGTAAAAAAAATTTATGATAGATACGTCGTAAAATAAGCTCATGAACCAACATGAACACAGTGTGTTTGACATACGCAACAAACAACCTATCAATTGTGAAAAATTGTTTAAAAAAAAATACAATATTTTTTTAATAATTGCTTTTTAAAATATAACATGTCAATTACAGAATAAAAATTTTAAATATATAAAATTAATTGGTAATTAATTTTTAAATTTTTAATATGCCAAAAATTTAAACATCCAGTAAAAAAAAAATTAGAAAAACTTTTTAACAAATTTTTCTTGTTAAATTAACAAATGAATTTTTATAAATTTTATTTAACAAACAAATAATTTTTAAATAAAAATTAATTTAAATTAACAATAAATTAGGTCCAAAATTTTGAATTTAATTTTACAAATTGTTTTTTTTACTATTTATAAAATAATAATATTAAAATTTGAATTTTATAATTATATTCGTATGAGTATGTAAGTATATTTAATTTTTTTATAATCAAAGAAAAAAAATTAATTTTTGCTGATTGACTTTGCTGAAAATATTGTCCAAGTGTCATTATAAAATCATGAAAAAAAAAAAAAAAAAAATAGAGATTTTTCAAGAATTGTCGAGTGATGTATGAAAAATTCCAAGTGTTCTCCAATGTGTTTTACCTCAATCCAGAATTTTAAATTATTTTTTTTTTTTCTTTTTATTTTATCACCCTACTTTTTTTAATTTTTTTTTTCTCCAACAAAGATGGTATGAACCAACGCATGCGTTCAAACATAAACCACTTGGATATTGTACTGATAGCAACGAGCAATGATATTTCTATCGTCATTCTTCGTTTACATGCGAAGTTAAAAACAATGTTAAAATATAAAAAATTATATTTAACATTATATTTATTATAAAAATATTAATAATACAAAAATTATCAACAATTAAATTAGTGTATTTTTTAATTAAAAAAAATAAAAAAACAAAACAAACTAAAATATATATATTTTTATCTATAATAATAATTAGTTAGTGTTATGAAAATAAAATATATATATATATTATTAATAAATTATAAATAAAATTAATTGTTTAAATAATCATCAAAGTGACATGTATTTAAATAGAAGAAAAAAAAAAAATTACCAAGCAACAGTTTGTTTTTACATGAAAAAATAAATAAAAATAAAAAAAAGTGAAAAAAAAAAAAAAAAACAATTAAAATAAGTGTAATTATATTGTGTTAATTATTAATTATTTGTTTTTTTTTTTTTTCAATTTAATATGAAAAAATGTCTATAATATAATATAAATAAAATTAAAAAGTAATGATGAAAAATTAAGATTAAATATATTTATAAAATTTCAAATTAATTGAATATTAAATATTAATTAAAAATGAATTTAACATGTGGTCCAGGATTGGATTCATTCCATCAAGAATATATAAAAATTCATGGATATGCAAGTATTCTTGTTTGTATATTTGGTTCAATAGCAAATACTCTTAATATTGTTGTATTATCACGTCGTGAAATGTCATCACCAACAAATGCAATACTAACTGGTTTAGCTGTTGCTGATTTACTTGTTATGCTTGAATATATGCCATATGCAAGTCATATGTATTTATATCATCGTTCAAGACGTGATACATATACATATGGTTGGTCAGTATTTGTATTAGTACATTCATTATTTACTCAAGTATGTCATACAATATCAATATGGTTAACAGTAACACTTGCAATATGGCGTTATATTGCAATAGCACATCCACAAAAAAATCGTGAATGGTGTAGTTTTAATAGAACAATATTTGCAATAATTGGTGCATATGTTATATGTCCATTAATATGTTTACCAGTTTATTTTACAACAGCTGTTACATCTAAAAATGAATTATTAAATATACATGGTAATAGTATTAATATAACAATATATAATGATACAATATATAATGAAACATTATGGTTTGTTGATTTAAGTGAAACAATGAAAGATAATAATTTATTAGAACAATTAAATATATGGATGTACAGTGTTGTTATTAAATTAATACCATGTTTTGCATTAACAATATTAAGTTTAAGATTAATATTAGCATTATTAGAAGCTAAAAAAAGACGTAAATTATTAACATCATCAACTGTTATTAAATTAACAAATGATAAAATTATTGATAATAGTTGTGATATTAAAAAAAATTTTAATAATAAAAAAAAAAATACAAGATTATTAGATAAAGAAAGACAAACTGATAGAACAACAAGAATGTTACTTGCTGTATTATTATTATTTTTATTAACTGAATTTCCACAAGGTGTTCTTGGTTTACTCAGTGTTATTCTTGGTCCAAGTTTTTTTAGGACTTGTTACGTCAAACTTGGTAAGATATATTTTATTATAATTATTTTACATACTTATATTATCGAAAATATATATATATGTGTATATATGTATTACAGATAAATATGAAAATTTTCTACAATGAATTTTAGTTTAGCATAGATATGTGAGCTTGATAACGTTCGATTTAAAAAATTATTATTATTATATTTGTTTATTTATATATAACTAGGGTAGAATAATGTAATACATGAAGTATATGTAAAATAGATTGTAAAAATTTTACATGAAATAAGAGAAAATAATATAAATGTGGGGAATAAAATATAGAGGGTCAAATATAAAACTTTGGATTTTCTTGGTTGTCTTTATTTCTTCATTTTCAGGTGATGCATGATCCAAGTTATAAAAAAAATAATATATACAAAAATAAAATAAAAGTCTTGGTAAAAAAAAAGTTTTATTCCCTTTTTTACTTTAGCAATCATCACAAATTATATATACGATGAAAAAAACTTTATCTGGTTTAGATAACTTCTTCAATATAAAGATATGTCATTATATCTACTTTTAACAACAAAAAAAAAAAATTAAAAAAAAAAAAAAAAACTTTTATCAAGGGTGAAGAATATTTCTTATGAATAAAAAATATCATTTTTTTTATTAACTATATTTTTTATGTCGTTTGAATTTTAATTTATATTTTTTTTTTATTTCAAATATTTTGGTCAGTAATTTTACCAACAATACATTTTCATTTTACCAGTATAAATAGGATTTTTTTTTCATTTAAAAATAAAATACTGTTTAAAAAATTTTAGAGGTATTAAACCAATGCAACTGTAAATAATACAAAAAAAAATAATAATTTCATGTAATACTAGTGTAATTTCATTATCGATTGTGTTGAAAAATAATTTTTTTTTTTCAATTATTTATTCAGTGTTTTTTTTTTTTTTATCTCGAATTTATTCACGATATATATATTTACATTTATATTTTCAAGTTTATGGTTTTTTTTTGTTATTTACAATTTTTATGAGTATTTGTTCCGAGTTGTAAATACAACAAGATACATGAGTTTACTTGAAAAATAAAACACCCACAGCACAATTCTTATTATGAACAAACATAAATGTATAGAAAGACAAACCAAGACATGAATATTTGAAGTCATTTTATTTTTAATGTTTGATATCATTATTATAACTATATATTTTCATAAAGTAAAAAAATTGAATAAGTACTCATAAAAATATATTTATATTTTACGTTTATAAATTTTATAAACAATTAAAAATAAAAATTAATTTTTTTTATATAAATATATAAAATTTTTAAATATTTAAAAAATCAAAAATAACATAAAATTTAATATTTATTATATAAATAATTTATTTGAATCAATATTGAAAATGAAATTTAAAAAGTAGTTGAAATAAAAAAAAAATTAAGTAAAAGTTGTGGTATAACTTCAAGCAAGTTGACAGGTTAAAAAATAAAAAATAAAAACAAAATATACAATATATATAGATAAGAAGTGGAGATATCCATCAGGGATTTAACAAATTATATTTTCAAAAACTTTATCAGCAATCTACTGTAAAAAATTATATAAAAAAAAATTAAATTTTAATTAAATTAAACAATTAGAAAAAAAAAAAAATGAAAAAGTTTCGAAATGTAATATTAAATATATACATAATAAAAAAAAAAAACTGAAAAGCAGACATTTCCATTGGGAAAAAGACAAACAGATATATATATATATATATAAAATAAATATATACACACTGATAAACACAAACAAATGTTTCTCAATTATCCCCAGGGTTAAAAAAGGTAAATATAAGTTGAATTTTGTGTGCAACAAAGCTTGAAAGATGTCATCATTGAGTATAATATTCAGAAAATTCAAATATCACTGGGGAATATTAAACCACACCTATTTTTACTCAAAAAATAAACATAAATTTGTTGAAATATGAAATTTTATATTTTCATTTAAATAAATAAATGGTATAAAATATTAATAAAAAATATATGAATATTTATTTAAATAATATTATCATTTTTTATATTTTTTTTTGTAATGTGTTTCTGATATGTTATTAATTTTATTTATATTATTTTTCATCCTAATTTCATTTTGATTGAAAGTTTATTTTTTTATTATATTTTAAATGGGTCGTATAAATATTTAATTAGTTTATTTAATTTCTGTTTGTAATATGTTTTTGATATTTTATTAATTTAATCTACATTAATATTTATTAAATTATATATTCATTTAAAAAATAGAATAAATAAAATTAAATATATATAAATAATTTTAAAATAAAATTATAAATAAATATATTAAATTGATTTAAATATTTATTGATTTATTTTTTTTTGTTTTTCTATTTTGATGAAATTTAATGTTTTATTAATTATTATATTTATATTATTTTGAGTTAGTTATGATATTGTTGTGTATGATTTGTTTTGAATCTAATTTAAAACAACCACAAAATCTACATACCGAGATATTGATTTTACAAATACACAAGTGTATATTTCTATTAAAAAATAAGCGACAAATATCCGTAACCACAGGAAATATTGATAACAAGTATAATAGTAAATTTTTTTTAAATATTAAATTTAAAGATATAAGTATATTCTCTTATTTAAAAATTAATATATTACTATGAATTTTATCTTTTACATGTTTATTGTTACTGTATACATTTGAATTTTATTATTTGTTTGTATTTTGATTTATGAATTCTTTATTATCAAATAATTTATTATCAATTAAATTCAACAACTTTGTTGTTGTTATTTAACTGTAATTTATAACTCATAGTATTTTATTGTCATGTATTTTTTTTTAATTAAATCTTGCTTTATATTTTTTTTATTCAGTTCACGAGTTTGAAAAAAATAAAATAAAATAATTCTAAAAATCTCTTAAAACTTTGTTGTGAAATCAAGGACAAGTAGACTTCTTGACATTTATATTATCTCGATATAAGTGGAGATAAATTTTCAAATCCAAGAACTTAATCTTTTTAAAAATTTTTATTTTTTTTATAAGATATTAAAGGATATTATGAAAACTGCAGTATTAAAAAAAAAATATATATAAACCAATATATACCATATTATTATTAATATTTTTTATTTTTTTTATTTCAATTTTAATATGTTTTTATAAAAACAAAAAATTTATTACATAGTTTAATTATAGAAAAATGGTTGAACATAATCCTCTCAACACAACTTAAATACTTTTTAAAATTAAAACAAAAAAAAATGAAAAATAAATTTTAAAAATTAAATTTTTTGTTGGTGTTATTAAATTTATCATATTCACATTCGACGTACTAATATAATAATTATAATTAAATTATAAATAAAAAAGAAAATATATATTTTAAAAAAAAAAAAAGTTTGCGTGACAAATTTTAATATTCGATTATCTCAACAAGCAACTAAAAAAAAAAATATAATTTATACTAAATTATTCACAAAACTGACATAATTTATTAACATTATCCAGGGATTTTAATTTTTGTTATGTTTAAAATAATTACTAATGTGAAAACAACATAAAATAATTATCAAAAAATTATTACATGTAGTTATTAATTTATAATTAAGATTAGAAAACAAAAAAACTAATAATTAGTCTTAATTTACAAGAAATATAATTACAAGATTATAATATTTACATGTAAAAAAATTATACTAATTTACATTTTTTAAATATTAAAACGAGTTTACATTAAAAACACGTTAATTTTCAAAAAATATAGTGTTTAACTTGTACGTGAAAAAAGTGATCATTCACGACTTTAAAGGTGTCGTTCTTGACTCCTGGTGATTCTCATTGACATTTTCAAAATCATACAAGAATTATCTGGTTTACGTACCAGTTACACAGGTGAAAACTTTATTGCAAGAGGCTATTTACAACCAGATTTAGTGACATTCATATACTAAACTTTGTAGTAATTGTAGTACCTATTTATAGCTACTACAACTGCTACATTTTAACTTCAAGTCAATTACCAAAAATTCATAAATATACTTGATAATAAAACAAAGTAAAAAATAGGGTAAATCCAATTAAATTTATAATTTTTTATTGATAATATTAAATCATTATGAAATTTTCAAAAATATACTAAATTTGTTTTGTTATTTTATCGAAAAAAAAATAATGCTTAAAAATACTTTTAGAATCAAAACTACATCCTGCTACATTCTGCTACGTTTGACTACACTGCTACTACAATCGACTACAACGCTACTACACTACAGACTGACACAACTACTACACATATATGAATAGCCCCTTGAATCGCACATACTTTAAATATACTATTTTCATGTCTGACTAAAAACAGAGTTATACTACTTGTCTAACTTTAAACTACTCAGTCAGTGAAAAAATAAAATTTAAAATTTAATAACTATTTTTTTTACAACTATTTATAGATCTTTAGTTACTTTTGATGAACTTTAACTAACAAATTGTATTTTTTTTAAATTATAAGACTATAATTTTCTCGATATTTTATTCTGAAATATGACATTCACGTTTACTGACTAAAAATAATGCTTACAAATACTTTTAGAATCACTACTACACCCTACTACACTTTACTACACTACAGACTGACACTACTACTACACATAGTGATAGCCTCTCATTTTTTTGTGTTAATTTTTATTGTAAAAAAAAAAGTTTAGCATCATATATACATTATCATATTTATTTTTTTATGACTGTATACATGGTCATTTTTTATATTTATTATTATCATTATTTTATTACTTATTTATTTTATTTTACCTTATTCTTGTCACATATTCAATTATTTTTTTGTAACCCGGATGTTATTTTGTATCGTCATTTCAGTCGAAAAAAAAAACATTGTCTTAAACACGTCAATTATCATTATATCATAAAGTCAAATTATATACACAATAATATTATTTATTTTTTTTCAAAATCAACATAACTTTTTTTACCCTCGTAAAACCAATTTTCTTTTTATTTCAATATAATTATAATTAAATAATAATTATATATTATTTATCAAACCAGATGTTGACTCATTAACTATCCTGTATATAATTTGTAAAAATAAAAAATTTAAATATCACAAAAATTAATTGTATAATTTTAATTTTATAAATATAATTATTTTAAAAAATTATTCATTTGTTAATATTAAAATTAAGATATATTTTGTTTTTATAAACATGTTCATCAGATATTTATAAATTGATCATAAATTTCACTTATAAAATATTTATATATTTATTATAAAAGTTTATTATTATTTTTTTTTTTTTACTTAGTCTCTTTTTTTGTGTGTTTATTCTTGGATAAATAATGATTAGATTTTCCACCCTTTTACCAAAGTACAATAAAGTATAAACCCTAATATTGTAGTCAAGTCTCATATATATTTTTTTTTTTATTTTTGTCTTTTTTATTTATTTTGATGTATATATAAAATATTACACCACCACGGAAATATCTAAAGCATTTATTAAGTAAATTAATCGATCTGATGTAAATAAGACAAAAGAAAATAATTGACACGTGGTGAAAATTTCAAGTCACGTGTTTTTTTTTTTTTTTTTATTTTTGTACAACTGGTAAAGTAAACAAGAAAATCGATATCTTATTTTTTGCCCTGCATCAACTTGATTATTATTATTAAAAATACATTCAAATAAATAATAAAATAATTCAATTTTTAATTTAAAATATAAAAAATAATAAATAATTTTCTTAAAACAATAATAGATATATAAAATGATGATTCAACTGAATATTTAAACCAAAAAAAAAAATTTATTCAATGAGTAAATTATATTTAATCAAATTGAAAAAGCTACGAGTTTTTTTTCTTTTTTTTCGATGACGTTGCATAATTTTTTTATTTGAAAAGATGGCTCGAATAATAACGAGTTGAATATATGAAAAAGTGTTGAAAAAAAAGGGGTTGAATAAAAAAATAAAAATGTGGTAAAGTGAGTTTTAAAAATCTGTGACTTTATGAATATCTTTATATATTTTTTTTTCTTTAATATATAATAAAGTAATTAATTTTTTTATATATTGATAAATTTTATTTTTTAAAGGGTAAATTTTCAATGGGTTAAAGCAATGTTACGTGACCAATGTTAAACTATAATTTAAATGTGTGATAAATTAAATTTTTGTAAGAGTAAAAAAAATTTTTTACTGTTACGTTCACATGACAATTTACTGATGGCTCATTGAAATAGTCTTAGCAATAAAGAAAACTTAAAAAATAAAATAAAAAATTTGAAAAAAACAAGATGAAAAGAGAAAATTTATAAAGAAAAAAAAAGGGTATACTTCTTTGGTATACTTGAGACGACGATCAATGTTTCCACTTGTCAATTTATATTTTTTTTTCTTACTTTTTTACCTTGAGTCTTTGTGAGATTTTGAAAAAAAAATACAAAACAAGACTACTTAAAACGATTAATGTGTTTCAACCATTTTTTAATGCTACAAAAAAAAATTTTTTATTTACAATTTTTAAACTTGCAATCTTTAATTTTTTTTTTTTTTCAAATCTTCAACTTTTTATCAAGTAAAATTTTTACAAATATAATATAAATTTAATTTTTATTTTAAACATAAAACTGATGATATTATTTTACGTCTGACATTGCTTGACTTGTACTACTGAAATTTTCTAAATTTTTTAAAAATAAAATAATTCAATAAATTATATAAAAAAATAAAATAGTTTTTTGTGTTTGTTGAAACATCAGTACGTTTATAAATTTTAAAAATATATGTGAATGTCAAAAAAAATGTCAAAAAGTTGAAAAATAAATTTTAAAAAATGAAAGATAAAAAGTAAGATTTTATGTCAACCCTGTCATTTACTTATACTACTGAGATATTTAAATCACATGAAGGATAGGTTAATGTTTTGCATGATTTTATTCAGTTTTAAACAATTTTAAAAAAAAAAAACCATTGTTTTTATTTCAATTTATTTTATTTTATTTTTCAATTTTTAAAAATATAAAATAGTCAATTGTTTTACATTTTAAATTCTTTTATAAATACTGAGCTTTTTTTTTGTTGAAATTTTTTTATTATTCTATTGTTTTTAACGATACAAATATAAAAAATAATATGGCAAATTTCCAAAATATAATTTTATTTAATTGTACATTACTTTGTATTGATATATACGAATTATTATTTTAAAAACCATAAATTCTCACTTTGAAAATTGAATACAAAAAATAGTTTTTTGTCTTGTTTTTTCAAGCTTATTTAATGTCAATAATTAAAATTAATATAAAGATTTTTTTTTTATATAAAATAATTTGAACAAAATAAAAAAATCTAAATTAATATATATTATTTTTAAGATTTATATTTTTATCCTTGTCAAATTGAATTGAGTTTTTTCGTTTTCATTAGTTAAACTTCCCCTCATTCAGAGTGTCGTCGAATAAAAAATCCATACTACATTTTTACGTCAAACACACACACATAATAGGATTATTGTTTAAAACAATAAAAATATAAGAATTAATAATTTGAAATGAAAATAATATATTAATAAATAAATATTATTGAAATTATTTTTTTTTGTACTTTTAATTGGATTTTTTATAAAAATATTTTCTAGATTTTTTTAAAATTAATATTTTATTTATTTGTATTTCACTTATATATTTATTAAAATAAAATAAATATTATAATATCAAATGTAAAAATTCAATTTAATATTTAATTTATTAACTTGTAATTTTTTTTTTCCTTTTTTTTTTTTTTTTTTCAACTTGAAACATTATCTGATTACAGGTGAGGTTATGGATATATTGGCATTGATAAATTCAGCGATAAATTTTATACTTTATTGTGCAATGAGCAGACAATTTCGTACAACATTTCAACAACTATTTTGTAATTGGATACCAATATCTCATCATGATAATAACGGTCATACTATGACAGTAACTCATACAATGACACAAGTTACACAGGTCTAGCAAAGGCGAAACCGGCGTGAACATTGCTATCCACTTTAAAAAAATTTTTATTTATTAAATAATAAATTTAACAAGTGGAAATATAGCCCATAACAAACAATAATATTGTTATCATATATATTATACACGTTTATTACACATGTCTTTTCCTTAATTTTATATATTTTAATTATTATTTTTAATTTATAAAATTATGCAGTGTCAATTGAAATATTTAACAAAAAATATTATAAATTGTTTTAAAAGTTGATTAATTAACGTGTTAATACAAAAAAAATATTATTTAAATTTAACAAATTTTAATTTTGTTTTAAATTTTATTTAAATAATTCATCAAATACATATTTTTTTTTTTGTTAAAAAGTTTTGATATTTTTTTTTTTTAGTAATTGAATATTTGATTGAATTAAAATGTCAAAGTTAAAAATATATCATGTTTTTTAACAATTAAAATTTTAATATTTAAAAATAAATTTTTTTAGTTAATAAATCAACATAAAGTGCAAATAAAATTTTTTAAAATACAAAATTATTTAAATTTTCTCAGATAAATATTTAATATAAATCTGATAAAAAAAAAATAGTAAATAATATAAGAAATAAATAAATTTATGAATATTAAGATCAAAATAATAAACTTGATATATTTATTCATTTTTTATGAAATTTTTTTTTTTTAAATCAGTCAATTTTTTATATCGTGCAATAAGCAAATCTAGCAACACATAAAAAATTAACTTGCACGAAAAAGATTTGTATCAGTAGATAAAAAAAAAAGAAAAAAAAAAAAAGATTCTATCGTATAAATTAAGCTGTGAATAGAAAAAACATGATAAAATCGATTAAAATTTTTAAAATTTATTTATTTTAATATTTAAAATATAAATTAAATCAATTTAAAAAAAATAAAATAAATAAATAAAAGTTTTTTTAATTGATGAAAACTAAATTACTATTTTTTATTTTATTCATCAATTGATAAATTAATGATTTAATTTATAATACATGATAAAGTACAGTTGAAATTTATTGAAAACAAAAATCTTCTGTTAGTCGTCGAATATGGATGTTGATGATGAAAATCGATTAGATATAATATATGTCAGATAAAATGGTA
Source organism: Lysiphlebus fabarum (assembly GCA_011426435.1). NCBI lineage: Eukaryota > Metazoa > Arthropoda > Insecta > Hymenoptera > Braconidae > Lysiphlebus > Lysiphlebus fabarum. The sequence goes on from WSYQ01001430.1 coordinate 15,361, forward strand.
CAAGTGAAAAATGACAGAAATAATACAGAAACAATAATATGTTGAAAATTTTAAATATAATTTCCATTTTAAATGATCACATTGTTAAATATCCAATGAATTATAAATCACTGTATTTGAAACAATTGTATTTCATAAATTTAAAAAATTCTTTTGTCTCATATATAAATCAATAATCAATTTACAAATTCAAAACCACATATTCATCATCTAACAATACAATTATTATAAAAATTTAATTTTGTTTTATGTTAAAATTAAAATTAACCTCAATTGCAATAAATCATTATAAAAAAATTCATGTAAAAATAAAAATTACTTGTTATTATATTTTAATCAACATAAAAAAAATCTTTTAACATTTTTTATTTTAAAACATAAAAATAAAGTAAATTGGCACTGCAAAATTTTTTACAAAATAAAAAAAAAAACACTAATTTATATAATTTTATAAAAAATATACAACTTTGTATATAAATTCAAAAGAAAAAAAATATATATATAAAATACAAATTGTGATTGACCTTGTGAGCTAAAAATAAGGGTGAATAACTGACAACATAAATAAAAATTGATGTTTAGAAATAAATATGTACAACTAAGTATATAAAAAAAAATAACAAAAGTTAAGTGAAAAGACGTAAAATTCGTGACTTCCATAATATGTTTAAGGTGTTGTGTTGTTTGACCGGGGCAAATAGCAAACCGATCGCCGGTCTGCCTTAATTTGTGTGTTATATAAAATAAATAATTTATGATAAAAAAAAAATATATAATTTACGATAAAATATAACAATGCATTTACTGATAAAATGTAAAAAAAAAACATTGTCAAAATATAAATGATAAATATATTTGTTCAATTTTAAATCTTTAAAAAAAAAAAAAAATACAAAAATTACAAACTTTTTTATATAAAATTTATGTGTGAACAATTTTATCAAACTCGGTGTATATAAAAGTCAATTTTTCTTGCTCGTAGCTATCAACTAAAATACATATATATATATGTATACAAAAAAACATATATGAAATGTGAAGGTAGTTCACAAGTCAGCCATTTCTATTTGAGAGTTTGAACAGGTAATCCGAGAATGCTCCAACGAGGCGAGATCCTTTATTCAACTCGACGTATATAACGAGCTCTACTTGACTATGAAACAAAAAGAATTTAAAAATAGCTTTAAAAAATAAAAAAGTTTTTTTCAAATTAAAAAAAAATATAAAAACCAATGTAAATTAAAATTAAAGATGAATTATTATGTTTTTTTATTTTTTCTATTTCACTGAACTTTTTAAAAAAAAAACAAAATTTATAATCTTAATTGACATGTGTAATTCGATTTTTTATAAATATACTATTATCATTTAACAAATGAAACAAAAAAACATAATGTTTAATAATTTGTAAACATTTTTTTCTTTTTTTTAATAATTTAATAATAATTTTGATTTATTATATAGATGTGTATAGTTGTAACACTTAGGATTATGTTTTCTTTTATTTTTATATTTTTAGGGGTTGTTATATTGGGGGTGGTTTAGTGGCACATGGGGTGATAGACAGGTTTTGTGATTAAGGTTAACATGCCAGTAGGAAGTACTTCAATCACCCTCTTGCACATATATATTTATTTTTATTTTTTTATCTTGATTATTATCCCAGTTGCGTTTGTTGTTTATTTCTCATCTTTTTCATATTTTTATATATATTTTTTTGTCATAGATTTTGTTGAAACATTGAGAAAAAAAAAATGTAGTAAATGAATGATATTGAAGTTCAATCTTGTCAAAAAACATGACATGTCCCATGTGACTATAACATAACACTGTATTATTTTATTTTATTTTTTTTTGTTTTTTTCATGTCAATTATGAAGAAGACAATAATTCCTCTTTGATATAGTTATTTATAACTTGATTTAAACTCAATTGTTTTTTTTTTGTTTTTTATTATTATTATTATAATAAATTGATTATATTTATATTTAATTTTCAATTTTTAAATTAATTCATTGTTTGATAAACATCAAATAAAAAAAAATTGTATTTATTTGATTGTTCGCAGGCAATTTGCTTATTGAATTTTTTACGATTTATATTTAATATTTAGAGTACAATATTTATTGACACATAAAAAAATTGGCTATTGAATAATACGAGTATTTATTTGACATTTATGTAATATTTTATTTTTTTTTCATGAATATTTATCAATGTATATATATACTAAAGTTTTTTCAGTAGAAACAATCAACCTTTAGTCGGACATGAAAGATAAAAGATTTTTATTTATTTATTTTTTTGCTAATGGTATAGTCATTTATTTTCAAGGGTATTGCATTCAAAACAACTACAAAGAAATTTTTTATTTTCTTTACTTATATATATATTGTATAGATAGCATAGATAACAAAAATAAATAAATAAAAAAAATAAGAAAAGTATCAATCCACTTGTGCTTAACCACATACTGTGAAAATTTCCTGAGGGATCTATTGAGTGTTGAGTAAATAGAAAAAATAAATGAATAAATAAATTAAATACAGTAGAAAATAATATAAATATAATGAAAAAAAAAAAAAAAAATCACAACTTGAAAAATTTATTAGTATTATATGGTTATGGATATTTAATTTCTTTTTTTTCTTTTTTTTTTTGTTTAATTATAATTAATAAATAGTTATTAAAAAATTAAATATTTACAGTTTATTTTAGTTTAAAATGATAAAATTTATAAATAAAAATATTACAATTGAAAATTATAATTAATTTAGGTGAGTGCTGATTATTTTATAGTAAAGAGTTTCATTGTTTTATCGTGTTGAATAAACAACATTTGTTTTGTAATTGAATATAAAGTAAAAGTAACTATTGAAATAAATTTAAAAAAATTAAAACTATATTTTTTTGTATAAAAAGGTTGAGTTGAGGTATGCCAACAAAGTTTTGTAAGATTTTCTCAAGTTAAAATTACTAAAATATTGTGTAGATTAAAGCTTCAAGTTTTGTGATTGGAGGTTACATTTTGCAATTGAAATCATGACAAGTTGTTTAATGAGTGTCTTTTAGTTTAAAAAAAAATAAACATTTATAAAAATATTATGAAGAAAAGTTAACTAATTCATTTTTAAAAAAATAGATGTTATTTATAAATCAAAAGATACTGTCAATTTATATTATTTTTTTTTTCATTTCAAAATCAATTGTATTTTATGTCGACATTTTTATATATTTTTGAATATATTTATTAAAAAACTTGTGTACTATTGATTGATACTGACTTGTGGTAATAATTTTTCTAAATTTATTCAAAATTTGTCCATTAAAATTCTTTAAAAAATTTTATTTGAGTTTTGTTCTTTGATATTTGAAGTAGGCCAATTACAGAAATATGCGAAATAATACCAAGCAATTCAAAGTGATTACGGAGAAATCTGGAGAAATATTTCCACAAGGGTTTTGATAAGATTGATTTATGTTTGATAATAATGAATTGAATTGTTAATTAATACTGCTGACTTTGAAAGATTTTATAAAAAAAATAGATTTATCAATAATTAACGTTTAAATTTTTTCAATTGTTTGAAAATTTTTCAATATATTGATTATGATTTTTATAATAGCAAATGTAGTGTGTTGTTTTGCTTACATATTTTTGAAAAATATTTGCTATATATGAAGGCTTTTTGAATATTTTCATCGTCAATTTCAGCACCTTCAACCGCTGTGATAAAAATTCAATATTTCTAGATATACAGAAATTACTAACTTGCAAAATTAATAATCAGGTAGATCAAATATAATAAAGGTTACTTAAAACAATATCAATATAATCTGAGGAAAATACTTAAATTGATATCCTATACATATATCAAAAAAAAAATGATCTTAATAATAATAGAACTATAAAAAAAAATGGTGTAACTAAGGAAAATTAGTTTTTTAGAGAAACAGGCTTGCTAGCAGCCCAATAACTAAAAAAAAGTTGATCGAATAATTAAATCAAATGACCAACTAACAAATGACAAAAATAAAAGCATCAGTTTTATGATATTTCAAATTTCACACAATAATTAAATTCAAAAGATTTATCCTATTATTATTATTATTATTATTATTTATTATAATTAATCATTTATATTAATTATATTACGGCCTTATATTGATATTATATATTTATATTTACTGAAATAGTTTCAGTTTCAAAAAATATAAATATTATTCAACTTGTCTCCGCTTTTCACCACATTTTCTCCGGAATTGAAATATTTACGGAGTCATCGGAGAGATTTCCTCGTCTTTTTTAATTTCAACAAAAAACAATCTTTAATATTTTTTCATATACTAAAAATTTGGTATATAAATATATACAACTATGTAACTTAATTTTTATTTAATTTCATCAACGTATTTTCTAATAATTTAATTTCTAAAAACTAAAACAATAAATTTAAATTAAAATTAATTATAAATTGCTGAATATAAAGGTAAATATGACAAAAGTCATTCAACATATGCATATATAAATCAATATTCAATATTGTTCACATCATCGACTAATTTGTTTAAACACAACCACCTATAAGCATCTTATTATACAACCAAGCTAAATTTTATCAAAGCTTATTTATTTATGTACATTGAATTGATTATTTTGGTATACATAATATTTCATATATTTATTAATTATACATATACAAGTCTAAACTAATATTCAAGCAATAACAGTAATTAATTTTACTAAGTTTAATATTACCAAACTATAAAAGCCCAAATGATGATTGATGAATCATCACACTGATCAAAAAATCTGGACAAATTAATTACATTTTAATTTTTTTTCTACTCGTATATTAATTTAATTTTATATTTAATAAATAATAAAATATCATGATATACTTTTTTAAATCAATCAACACATATTGAATTAATTTTTTTATTTCATATAAAATTAATAAGTACAATTAATAATACAATTTTTCATATAATATCAAATAAATTGAGATGAAAATTTATTCACGTCTTTTATATTAAATTCAAATAATAAACTATATAAAATTTTTAATTGCATTTAACTTGAGTTGTTCTTTTAAATTTTCAATTAAAATATACATCTCTATAAAAATAAAAAAATAAAAAATTTAAGCAATTAAAATTTAGAAAGAAATACTTGGAAAAAAAAGAAAAACAAAATGTATTTTTTCTTAATTATTTGTGTATTTTAAATTTAAAAAAATAAAACTATATTTACTAATATTTTTTTGAATAAAAATTAACACTTTTTTACATCTATGCATATATTTAATAAAAATTGAAAATTAAATAACAAATTAATTTAATAATAATAATAAATATTTTTTTTGGATTAATTTTATAGAAATTTTTTTATTTTATAAGTATCTTCCGAACATAAAATACATTTTTCATTTGTTTTTACCTGACAAAGTAAAATCAAGAATAAAAAAATATAAATGTTATATATAAAAAGAAAACATGAATATATATTATCTATTTTGTTTGTCATGTTTTTTTTTGTTTTTTTAATTTTTTTTTGTCTTTTATATTTTTTGTATTCATTTGCTAATTGCAGGAGGTCGTGTACACGCGAGTATATTTAGCCACTTGTATAATCTCTAGAGAAAAAAAAAATAAAATAATAATAATAATAGAAAATTAGCTAAAAAAAAAAAATTCTTATTATAAGCAACAAGGACAATGATAAATGATATCGTATCATTTTTCTATGATAAAAAATAGTTAATCATTTGTCATTTTTGTAATATATTTTTCTGAAATAGTAAACATTTGATATGGCTTTATAAAAAACCTTAAAAATAACCATAAAATATTTAATAAATTATTTGTCATTATTAGTTTTTTTATTGAAATTTATTTTTAAATTGATATAAAAAAATATTCAATTATATACAATCTAATTAAAAATATAAAAAACTAAATTGCTTTGAGAAAAAATTAAAATTAAATTTAGTAAGCAACGTAGGTCAAACAATTATTTGATAACAATCCATCATAACAGACAAGTACTAAAAATAAATAAAAAGGTAAAATAAAATGAACAAGACAATTTTTTTTTTTATTAAAATAAATAAAAAATATATCAGTTGTTTATGATGAAAATCAAAGTTAGTCAGTGGTTTTTTTTTCTGTCTATGTTCATCTGTTTTGAAAATTAAAAAGTCTTTTTACACTAGTGGTAACAATTTTTTATTTTTTATTTTTTATATTTTTATTTGTTTGAATACATTTTTAATTAAAATACATGGTTAAATGTTAAATTTTATTTTACATTAATCCAATAACATGGGTAACCCACTTGAAAAGTAACACAAACGCATTCAGAATAAATAAACAAATATTTAAAAATAATAAAATGCATAAAAAGTATAAAATAACATATCGATTAACACTGTCATTTGTCATATGCATGAAATATTTTATATTGTTTTAAATAATTTTTTTTTTTTTTAATTACTCAAAGTTCAGTGAAACAGAAAAGAAAAAAAAATTTTTAATAAAAAAATATAAACAATTAAAAAAAAAATTTCATCATGTAAAATACATTTTTTTTTTTTTTAATTTTCTTTCTTATATTTTTAAAATTAAAATATGCGAGGTTTCGTTCTTGAAAGAACACAACGACAAGAAAAAAAAAAATGATTAAAAAAAGAGAAATATTTAAATATTATTAATTTATAAATCAAAAAATATAAAAATATGTTGATGTTTTTGTGTAATTAAAAAATAATAATAATAAATGATTATAAAATTGATGTGAATGAATTTGTTTTCTACTGATTATGTAATGTAATATTATAAAAATAAAATGTCAATAAAATTAAATAACATTGATTAATGATGATAATAAATTTAAAAATTAAAATAAATTTAATTAATTATTAAAAAAAAATATTAAAATAAAAAAAGTAGGACCACAATTAATAAATCATTTTTTTTTTTTTGTTTTCATATTTTTACAAAAACTAATTTTTTTTTAATTTAAAAATTTATATCACTTGTTTATTTATTTAATTTATATTTTTATATAGATAATAATAATGATACTAATACGTTTGATTGTAATATAAATAATAAGAAAATATATATATATTATAATAATTGTTTAATTAAATAAATTTATAAATATAAAAATGCGATGATAAAACTAGTATTTAACAGTACAAAATAAACAAATAAATGTTTGAATTAATAGAAATAATAAAATAAGATTATAAAGTAACATTTTTTTATGTAAATAATGATAAATATAAATTTATATAATTACGTTATCAAATATGATAATAATATATTAGTATAAAAAAATTATCTAAATTATTATCATAAAAATATTGAAGAACAAAAATAAATTCAAAAATTTTAGCAAAAATTATATGAATTGTTTGAAAATAAATAAATAAAATAAATAAAAATAGTCAATTTGTTTATTGTTACATGTAAAATAAGTTATTGATATTTTAAATTTATAAAAATAAAAATTTATGCTTTTTAAGGAATTTTAGATTATAATTTTATCAGTAAGTAATATTATTATTTTTTTTTCAAATAAAATTTGTCAAACATCATAAATACATATATAATAATATTTTATTGCTTAAAAATATATGCATAATCTGAATAAAAAAAAATTATTTTAACTGATATTATGTTTTAAAATGTATTTCGTCATATTATTTTCCCAACTAAACTACCTTTTATATTCCATATTGAATATTCATCAGTCTGAAAACAGTCTTTCTATCTAAAAGACGAAAAAAATTACATTTAAAAATTTTAGACGAAAAATATATTGAGGCATCATGATTTATAAGATTGTTTTTACTACAATTTTGTTTTCCATCTTTATGCAGGTATAACAATTATTATTTATTATTATTTAAATATTATATTTCTAACTATTTCAATAACTTCTTTTTGATTTTTATAGATAATTGCTGAAAAGAAAATTTATGAAGAATATAAAGAATTTGTAACAGATGCAGGAAGCAAAGCTATATTAAATTTGTATAATGTTAAAGGAAAGATTGATCAGGAATTGAACAATTTGAGTATGTCTGATAAAGATCTGAAAATTTGTATAAATAAAATTTCACCAACATGGATGAATCTACTTCTTACTGCTCGACACAACTTGCAGGAGTGCATTGAAACAGCAAAAAATGATATTGATAATTACTTTAAAGTATCCACCACAGCCTCGGAGGTAAATAGATTTTTTCATTTGAAAAAAAAACTAAAAATAAAATGAGAAATTAAAATTATTTTTTTGTTATTTATTTTTCAGTATGACAAAACACAATTAACAACATGTCTTGAAACAGTATCCAATATGTACTATAATTCTATGATTCTAACAGTTCCAACCGACAACAAATGTGATATTTAAAACTAAGAAATAATACATTAATGATTTTGTTAAATATTTCAGCTTATTTTTTCAACAAAATAAAATCAAGGCAATAATAATTTCTTCCTGTTTTTTTTTTTTTTTATAATGGTCATAAAAATATTATCCAAAAACTTACACAATAAAATGTTTTTATTATTTTTAACTGTTTACGTTATTTGCTATTCTAGACACACGTTTATAATTTCGCTGAGATTGTAATAAAAGTCTATTTTTTTTTTTCAATGTGTAAGATAATTTATGTTAAAGATTATCTGCACGTTTTTTTCGATTTTTACAATTTTTACAATTTCTAATACGTGCAGTTTTTTTTACAATCTCTAATACTTTTACAATTTTTTGTACAATTTTTAATACTCGTGCAATTACTTGTACAATAATATTTTAATATATTCCTAATATTTCCAATATTTTAGCAATTTTTTTGTGCAATTTTTTGTACAGTTTACAATATACTGTTTCTGGTAATATATCAAATTTAAATAAATTCAATTCAAATAAATTTAATATTTAGATATTTCATACTTTTTTTTAAATATATTATATCACGTAGCAAAATCCAAGAAAAAAAATACCTTTTTCTGAAAAACTATTGATTACTATTTTTTTTCTGCCTGCCTTGTCCTAAAAATCAATTACTTTAATCAAAGTGCCATAAATTATTAAACAAAAATAGGTTATATATTATTAATTATGCTGAACGTAGAACATGGTGTATTTTTTTTTTTTTTCATTGAACAAAATAAAAATTCAGTTGTTTTTCCAAAAAGTTTATATATGTAAAATCCTTGGTATGTAAAACTCTCATTATCGTTTCATGTCGAGAAAATGTAAAATGAGAAAATTTTAGGTCAAGAAAAGTTGAACAAATGTTGAAGAAATGATGGAGAAATCTCTCCGTGGTTATACAGGAAACCACACAAGCTAATAAATGCATTCCGAATCAAGTAAATAAATTTAAAAAATAAAAAAAATTTTATAAAAAATCCGTAAGTGAATGAAAATATATACAATATCATTATAAAAATATAGTCAAATGCTACGTCGCACCTACATGGTGTTTTGTGAGAATGTTTTTACTTTTATATTTCGATACTGAATTTTGTCGAATAAAAAAAAATCAAGAGACTCGAAAATTAAAAATAAATATAATAAAGTCTACTAATGATGCGTCGTCAATAAAAAATTAAATCATATATAGTAATTAATCTATACTTCGCCGGTTCAAATCCCGTTATGTGCGCTTCCAAAAAAAAAAAAAAAAATCTATCTCCATACACTTTTCCTTCTCTCATTCTCTTTCTCTCTCTTATATGTGTAAATAAATAAATTATACAACAAAAAAAATAAATAAATCAAATAAAAAAATTTTTTTTTTCAATTTTTTGGTCTAATCTTGATCAAATCTTGATCAAGAACGTAACGCTAAACGTGATCAAAATTTGATCAAGAATACTTGATCCATTCTTGATCAAGAATGGATTTGAAATCAATGTTGCCTGATCAAGTCTTGATCAAGACTTGATCTCAATTTCCACTCGGGAATCTATCAATTTTAGGTTTTGGGGCCAGCCCTAAAAAGAAGAAAAAATATTCATTAAGTCCCAATTATTACAAGAAAAAACAGTCACGTAAAAACAATTTTATAAGAAGATAGTGTCTTCTTTTTTTATAATTTATTGTTAAAAAAATTTAAATTTACATAAAAAATTTATATACGCAAAATAAAAAGTTTTCTACTCAATCATTCAGAATATTCAGTCTTTTATTATTTATTAAAAAAAAAAAAACAATAATTTATTATATTCTATGCCAATAAAAATTTACTTCTAATTTATTTTAGAAATATTCAAAAGCGTTTTTTTTTTTTTTTTTTTGTAATAACAATGTAGAAGTTTTTAATTAAAAAATAAAATATAAAATTAAATTGATAACTAAAGAGATTAGGTTTCAAACGAGACACTGATAATTATTAAAAATCTAAAAATACTTGACTAATTTTATTTTTTCTCCAACTATTTTTTATTCGATTTTAAATATTCATTAGTCTGTGAGTAGACATTATATCTAGAAAACGTATATATAAAATATTCACGTTTAAAAGTTTCACATCAAAAAAAAGAATATAGACATCATGATGTATAAAATTGTTTTTTCTACAATGTTGGTTCTTGTCTTGATTCAGGTAAATTATAGTTATATAATTATAAATTATCATTATTTAAATAGTATATTATTTAATTTAATATTATTCAACAAATTTATTTTTTAATTTTGTATTTTTATAGACAATTGCTGAGGGGTATGTGCCTTCTAAGAATCTTCATCAGCAATATGAAGAATTTTTAACAGAATCAAAAAACAAATCTTTGTCAAACTTTAATATTGTATATTTAAATACTACCAGGCAGATTAATGATAAATTAAAAGGTTTTAATATGTCTAATGAAGATCTACAACAATGCAATAAAAAAATTATGACAAAATTCGTAAATTTGTTGTGGGAAGCTCAACATGAATTGTACGACTGCATAAAGTCAGCACTAGACAATATTGATAGAAGATTTATCAAATACTGGCAGGTAAATAAGTAGATATTTTATTTTACATCTATAAAACAAAAAAAAAAAAAAACTAAAGCTATTAAATTTTTTTTAATTAATTGAAAATATTTAAAAAAAATTTTTTTTTTTTTTTCAGTATAAAGAAAAAAAAAAACAATTAACAAATTGTATTGAGATATTAACAAACAATTACGTAAAATCTGGGATTCTATTATTTCCAGCCAACAAAAAATGTGAAGTTTGAAATAAAAAATTACATGTTGATAATTAATGCTAAATATACGATGATTTATTTTTTCAACGAACTTTAATCAAGCTGCTAATAATAGTTTCTTTCTTTTTTTTTTTTTTATAATGGTCATTAAATTGTAATCAAAGAACTCAGTCCACAACAGATTCATATCTATTATTTTTGAAAAACAACTAGTTTTTATTTTAAAAATTTATTCCACTTGTTTGTTTATTTAATTTATGTTGAATAATTAATATAATAAATATTAATTTATAAAAATAATAAATAAATAAATTCAAGGATTTTATCATAGATTGTATAAATTGTTTAAAGATTAATAAATAAAATGAAGAAATATAGTCAATTTGTTTATGTACAGTAAGTTATTGGTATTTTTAAATTTATAAAAACAAAATGTAACGCATAAATGACTAAAAAAGTTTATGCTTTTTAAGGAATTTTGGATTACAATTTTATCAGTAAGTAATATTATTATTTTTTTTTTTCAAATAAAATTTGTTATTTTTACCAGTAAAATTGTACAAGAATACATTGCAGTCAAATACACATAAAATAATATTTTATTGCTTAAAAAATACATACTTATTTCATTTTAAAATATTTTTATTTTATTTTAATAAAAAAATTAGTTCTTGTTTTTGTAAACAAAAAAAAATATTTTTAAGAATACTTATTTATAAAAATTTTAAATTTAAAAATACTAAACTAATTTTATTTTAAGTGATATTTTTTCTTAGCAGCTGTCTAATTATTTATTTTCCCCACTAAAACAATCTTTTCTATTTCATGTTGAACATTTATTAGTCTGTAAACAGTCTTTCTATCAGAAAGACCTAAAAAATATATATCCACAAAATATATATCTAAACAAAATTTAGAAAAAAAAATATTAATAAGACATCATGATGTATAAAATTGTTTTTTCTACAATGTTGGTTTTTGTCTTGATTCAGGTAAACTATAATTATATAATTATTATTATTTAAATAGTATATTATTTAATTTAATATTATTAAACAAATTTATTTTTTTAATTTTTTATTTTATACATAGACAATTGCTGAGGGGTATGTTCCTCCTAAGAATCTTTATGAACAGTATGAAGAATTTTTAACATCGACAAGAAATAAAACATTGTTAAATTTTCACAATATTGGAGAACAGTTTAGTAATAAATTGAACAATTTAAATATGTCTAATGAAGATCTAAAACATTGTAACGATAAAATTATACCAATTTGGATGAATTTATACAGTAAAGCTCAAAGCAACTTGACAGACCACATTGAATCAGCAATAAATAATATTGATAGAAAATCCATCAAATCCTGGCAGGTAAATAAATATATTATATTTTAAAAAATAGATAAATAAATAAAGGTATTTGACCTTTTTTCCTAATTGGAATTTAATATTGGAATAATATTTAAAATCATTTTTTTATTTTTCTTTTTTTAGTACGAAGAAAAAAAAAAACAATTAACAACTATTGTTGAAACATTAACTAAAAATTACAATAAATCTGTGATTCAATTAATTCCAACAAAAAATACTTGTTAAGTTGGCAATAAAAAATGATATGTTTTAAACTAATAAATATATGTCAACTTATTTTTATCCAATAAATAAATATATAAAGTTTTTAATAAATTTTTTATTTCTATTTTTTTATAATGCATCAATTTTTATTATGAAAATTTGACACAAAAATATAATAATATAATAATAATTTTGAAACATTAACCAACAATTACAATAAATGTCTTTTTTTTTTATTAAGAAATTTCAAATTAAGAAATTTCAATTGATTAACTTTGCTGTTAATAATAATTGTAAATAAATATATTTAATTTATTTATTTTCTACATGTACAATAAGTTTTTGATATTTTAAATTCAACAAAATAATAATACAAGGCTATTTGATCTTATAATTTTATCAGTAATAAATATTTTTTTTTATCAATTAGTTTTTATTTTATAAAAAAAAAAATATATTTATCAATAATAAATAATAAATTATTGACAAAATTAAGAGATGACATTTATAATTATGACATTTATAATAAAAAAAAATTAAAAATTATAAAAAATATTTATGTAGTTACACTTTAACTAATATTATTTTTTAAATAGTTGTTATGTCATATTTTTTTTCCCCACTATCCATTAAAAAAAATCATTTTTAATCCATTTTTAATGTTAATTAGTCTGTAAACGGTCGTCCTATCTAAAAGACGTAAAAAAAATATATATTTGCGTTTAAAAATTTTAGCAAAAAAAAATTTAGGCATCATGATTTACAAGATTGTTATTTCTACAATGTTGGTTCTTGTCTTGATTCAGGTAAATTATAAATTATTATTATTTAAATAGTGTATTACTAAATTTAATATTATTCAATAAATTTATTTTTTTATTTTTTATTTTTATAGACAATTACTAAGGGGTATGTGCCTGCTAAAAATCTTCATGAACAATATGAAGAATTTTTAATAGAATCAAAAAACAAAGCTTGGTTAAATTTTGATAATATACATATAAATATTACTGGTCCAATTAATAATAAATTAAATAGTTTTATCATGTCTAATAAACATCTACAGCAGTGTTATGAAAAAATTTCAACAAAATCAGTAGATTTATTAGTTGAAGCTCGAAGCAACTTGAATGATTGCATAGATTCAGCACTAAATAATATTGATAGAAGATTCATCAAAAACTGGCAGGTAAATAGATAATAAATAAACAAAAAAAAATAAAGCTACTGAATTTTTTTAAACTTATTAAAAATATTTAAAATTATTTATTTTTATTTTTTCCAGTATGAAGAAAGAAAAAAACACTTGACGAGTTGTATTGACACAATAACTACTAATTATTACAATAATTGTGTTACTCTATTAATTCCAACCGACAACAAATGTGATATTGGAAATTAAAAAATAATTTATTGATAACAATTAATAAATAGATCAGCTCATTTTTTTTCAACGAATTAAAATCAATTTGCCAATCATCATCTCTTTCTGTTTTTATTATAATTATATTGTCATTAAAATAAAATCAAAGAATTCTGTCTACAAAAAAAATATATCTATTGTTTTATACTGTTCATATTATCAGTGATATATATAACTTATCACAAATAATTTCGTAATCTTTTTTTTCTTATCATAGCCATTAAATTTGACTGAATTAGTAAAAAGATTCTTCTTTTCAATGTACAAGATAATTCATCTCAATGATATTGTTTAATTGTAAATTATTTATAATGATCTGATGAAAATAAAATAATGAATATAAATTAGTTATAAATTATTCCTATCATTTTTTTTTTAATTTATCAGTACGAAGAAAAAAAAACAATTAATAAATTGTATTGAAACTGTAACCAACAATTACAATGAATCTGAAATTTTATTAATTCAAGCCAATAAAAAATGTAAAGTTTGAAATAAAAATAATATGTTTATAACTAATAAATATAAGTCGACTAATTTTTTTTTTTTTAATAAATTAAAATTAAGTTTTTAATAATTATTTCTTCCTGTTTTTTTTCATGTTTTAATAAGTGTAATTATCAAAATATAATTAAAGAATTTAAACCACAACAAAAAACATTTAGTCTGTAAAATAAAAAATTAATATTTAAAAAATTAAGTATTGACAATGTAGATCTTTATTTTTAAATAATAAATAAAAAGAAATATAAAAAAACCAAATTATGCTTTTTAAAGAGTTTAATATTTCTTTATATATATGAACTGCAAAAGATTAAAAATAAATTTAAAAATTTCAATTGACCAACTTTGCGGTTGTAATACAAATATAAATAATTAATCAAGTAGTTATAAAAAAATAAATTTATAATTTATTTATTTTATATAATGAGATGTTATTTCAATCGACATATTTTTTACTAAAATTTGTTATTATTTTTTTAATGATTATATAAATGACTAGATTGACATAACTCTTTGAACTTTATCCGGTGTTCAGTTTATCAAATTTTTTTTTTTTTTTTATTCTGGATCGAGAGATGAATATAATATTTTAAAATATAATTTTCATCAGTCATTTAACTACTTTTTCATCTGAAAGACGTAAAAATTTCTGAGTTGAAAACCAAATTATTGAGGAATCATGATTTATAAATTTGTTTTTTCCACAATGTTGGTTCTTGTATTTATTCAGGTAAATTATTATTATTTAAATATTATATTATATTCAATTTAATATTATTCAACAAATTTATTTTTTAATTTTATATTTTTATAGACAATTGCTGAGGCATATGTGCCTTCTAAGAATCTTTATGAACAACATAAAGAATTTTTAATACAATCTAAAAACAAAGCTTTTTCAAACTTTGATACTGTATATTTCAATACTACTACACAGATTGATAAAAGATTAAAAAGTTTTGATATGTCTAATAAAGATCTACAATATTGTGAAGAAAAAATTAGGACAAAATTAATGAATCGATTATGGGAAGCTCAAAGCGAATTGTACGACTGCATAAAGTCAGCACTAGACAATATTGATAGAAGATTTATCAAATACTGGCAGGTAAATAAGTAGATATATTTTATTTTACATATATAAATTAAAAAAAAAAAAAAAAAAACCAAAGCTATACTGATTTTTTTTCTAATTTATTAAAAACATTTAAAATCTTCTTTTTTTTTTATTTTTCAGTATCAAGAAAAAAGAATACAATTAACAAATTGTATTGAAAAAGTAACCAACAATTACAATAAATCTGCAATTCAATTAATTCCAGCCAATAAAAAATGTGAAGTTTGAAATAAAAATAATATGTTTATAACTAATAAATATAAGTCGACTAATTTTTTTTTTTTTAATAAATTAAAATTAAGTTTTTAATAATTATTTCTTCCTATTTTTTTTATGTTTTAATAAGTGTAATTATCAAAATATAATTAAAGAATTCAGCCCACAACAAAAACATCTAAACTGTAAAATAAAAAATTAATATATTTAACAAATTAATGTAGCGATCTTTATTTTTAAATAAAAAAAATACAAATTATTCTTTTCGAAGATTCTAATGTCTCTATATATTATATAATAAAAATTTGACACAAAAATATAATAATGTTTACAATTTTATGAATTATTTTATTTTAATAATTATGTACTGCAAAAAATTAGAAATAAATTAAAAAATCTAAATTAATCAAGGATAGTTATTATCAATATTTTAAATTAAAAAAAAATAAAATTTAACGCAAATATGACCAAAAAAATATATATAATATAATTTTGAATAACTAATTATTTATTTATTTAATTATTTATTTATTTATTGGTACCAATAACGGCAGTGAGCTATTTTAGGGTTAAAGGTTAAAACTGGAATTAGCATTTTAGCACAGATATATTAGAATTTATTCTTTCTAAATCATTATTTTTAAATTATTATATAAATGACTGGATTGACATAATTCTTTTGACTTTATATCCGGTATCGTGCTTATCAAATTTGTTTTTATTTTTCTATTCTGAATAGAAAGATGCGATTATATGATATTTTGAAATATAATATTCATCAGTCATTTAACAACTTTTTCATCTGAAAGACCTAAAAATTTCTGAGTTGAAAACAAAATTATTAAGACATAATGATTTATAAAATTATATTTTCTACAATGTTGATTCTTGTATTTATTCAGGTAAATTATTATTATTTAAATATTATATTATATTTAATTTAATATTATTCAACAAGTTTATTTTTTAATTTTGTATTTTTATAGACAATTGCTGAGGCATATGTACCTTCTAAGAATCTTTATGAACAACATAAAGAATATTTAATACAATCTAAAAACAAAGCTTTTTCAAACTTTGATACTGTATATTTCAATACTACTGCACGGATTGATAAGAGATTAAAAAGTTTTGATATGTCTGATAAAGATCTACAATATTGTGAAAAAAAAATTAAAATAAAATGGGATAATCTGTTAGTGAAAGCTCATCAGGAATTGTACGACTGCTTAAGTTCAGCACTATCTAACATTGACAGAAGAGTCATTAAATACTGGCAGGTAAATAAATAAATATTTTATTATTTATATAAAAAAAAAAAAAAAAAAAAAATCTAAATATATACTGAATTTTTTTAAATTTATTATAAAATATTTAAAATCATTTTTTATTTATTTTTCAGTATCAAGAAATAAGAAAACAATTAACAAATTGTATTGGGATATTAACTGACAATTACGAAAAATCTGGAATTTTATTGATTCCAGCTAACAAAAAATGTGAAGTTTAAAATAAAAAATAATATATATTCATTATTTCTTTTCCAAACTAAAATCAAATATTATTTCTTTTTTTTTTCTTTCATAATGGTCATTAAAATATAATCAAAGAAATATGATATGTTTCCGACAAATTTATATCTGATATTTTTAACTATTAATATTTGATCAATAAAATATCTTAAACATCAGATCACAATCAATAAATTTTTTATTTTTATTTCCTATATTATATTTTAAAAAAAAAGCAATTGGTTTTCAATTTTTATTTTAAAAATTTATATTACTTGTTTGTTTATTTAATTTATATTAAATATAAATAATGATTAGTATTGATTTATAACTAATTACGTTATCAAATATGGTAATATTATAATAATGTAAAAAAAAAATATATAATTATGATGCAAAAATTAAAAATACTAACGAAAAAAAAATGGAATAAATTAATTAAATTAATTAATTAAGTCGATTTGATTAGTATTACATGTAAATGTTTTTAATATTTTAAATTTAAAAAAATAAAATGTAACGTATATGACTAAAAAAAGTTTATGCTTTTTATGGAATTTAATATAATATAATTTTATCAGTAATATTTTATTTTATTTTATTTTTTTTTAAATAAAATTTGTTGTGTTTACCAGTACAAACATATATCAGACATCGTTTATTAATGAATTTTCAGTCAACATATACATAATATTTTATTGCTTATAAAATAGATATAATCTAAAAAAAAAAAAAATTATTTTAACCTATATAATTTTTTAAAGATATTTTGTCATATTATTTTCTTTAGCTAAACGATTTTTTAAAATATTTATCAGTTTGATAACAGTCTTTCTCAAGACCTGAACAATATATATTGTCGTTTAAAAAATTTTTGAAAAATAGAAGAAAAATATTGAGACATGATTTATAAGATTTTTTTAACTACAATATTTGTTTTTGTCTTTATTCAGGTACAACTGTAAATTATTATTATTTTTACATAAATATTATTATATCATTTAATTTTTTATAATTCAACAATTTTTTTTAAATTTTTTATTTTCATATAGACAATTTCAGAGGCGTATGTGCCTTCTAAGAATCTTTATGAACAATATAAAGAATTTGTAACATGGACAAGGAATAAAACATTGATAAATTTGCATAATATTGAAGTACAAATTGGTAATAAATTAAAAAATTTGAAAATGTCTAATAAAGATAAACAACATTGTAACGATAAAATTATACCAATTTGGATGAATTTATACAGTGAAGCTAAAAGCAACTTGACAGACTACATTGAATCAGCACTGAATAATATTGATAGAAAATCCATCAAATCCTGGCAGGTAAATAAATATATTATATTTAAAAAAAATATAAATAGAGCTATTTAACTTTTTTTATATAATTAGAAAAAATATTTTTCCAGTATGAAGAAAAAAAAAAACAATTGACTACTTTTGTTGAAACATTAACTAACAATCACAATAAATCTGTGATTTTATTAATTCCAACAAAATATAAATGTTAAGTTGAAAGATAAATAATTATAGATCATTTTATTCTTTGTCAATGAATTAAAATTAAGTTTCTAATAATTATTTCTTCCTGTAGAGTGTGATTTAGAGTGAATATAGAGGGTTTTTCTAGTCGTTTTGACATTTAAATTTTCTGAAAAATAATTATTGGCGGAATAATGTTGGACTGAAAATAAAGTTAAATAAGAGTAAATAGAATTTCTTTAAGGTTAATTTACTTTCAAATTCGGAGAAAGGTAGACAGAAAACGGAGAAAAATTTCTACCAGGGTAATCTAATACAAATAATATATAAATTTGTATAATTATATACCTATATCTTTCCACAGTTACGAGTAGTTTGATATAGTAAAATTTTTTTTTTCCTCTTTTCTTATTTCACCACTTATCACCAGCGATTTTTATTTTTAAATAATTTTGTTTTCGCACAATTGGTTCGTAAGTATAACAAGTGCTAGTGTTTCGATATTGTCAGAAATTAGCCTTGGATCACAATTTTCCGAAATCGATATTTTAATAAATTCTAAATATGTTTTTTAATTAAATGTAGGCATATTTTTTACACTACTATATGATTTATTGTGCTTCTTGCCATGGAAAAAGGTCAAGCTATAGACCCTTCAGGATAACTAAAAAATAATTGTTTTGAACCAATTAATAATAGATTTCGTAGATTAATCTTGAGTTCAAAATTCTGTTTATTGAAAAATAAAATTTAAAAAAAAATTAAATTAAAGAAATGAATTTTAATGAGATTAATTTAAATAAAAATTAAACATTAAATTTATGAAAAAATTAAATAAAAAAAATTTATTTACTCGAAAGCTTTATTTTCATATTCAAGATAATTTCTTGCACCCAAGGTTATTTTCTCTGATCTTTTATTACAAAGAGTACACGAGACAACATTTTATTTGTAATCTAATTGGTCTAAATTTTTCGGCATATGTTTATTCATTAAAAATTATGTTTTTCTCTCACACTAACACGTTGCTACGTGTTGTTGTGTGGTAACTACGTTTGATTTTTCTAAGCAGTTCAATACAGATTTTCTAAGCAGTTCAATACAGATAATTTTTAATATATTTTTAGTTTGTATCAGGTGAATATGATGACCGAAGAGGTATTCGAATTTCTTTTAATTTCGAAAAATTTTGAATTTGTATAAAGCAAATATGATAACTAAAAAAGAATATAAATTTCAACACAAAAATATAGTAGTGTTTACAATTTTATTAAAAATATATAAGATATGATAAAAAAAAAATAAATTATTTTAATAATTATGTACTAAAGAAGATGAAAAATAAATTATTTCTAAAATTAGAAATAACTATACTCATAGAAATAACTAATCAAGTAGATAGTATCAATATTTTATATTTAAAAAAATAAAATGTAACGAGAATACGACCAAAAAATATATATAAAATAATTGAATAAACATTATAATTTATATATTTTATATAATAGGATGTTATTTCGATCAACGTATTTTTTTATTACTAAAATTTGTTATTATTTTTAAATGATTATATAAATGACTTCATTGACATAATTCTTTGGACTTTATTCAGTGTCGTATTTATCTATTTGTTTTTTCTATTTCGTATCAAGTGATGAATATGTGGACTACATTTTAAAATATAATATTCATCAGTCATTTAACTACTTTTTTATCTAGAAATCGTAATAATTTCTGAGTGGGAAACGAAATTATTAAGACATTATAATTTATAATATTGTATTTTCTACAATTCTTGTTATTATTTTTATACAGGTAATTATTATTAAAAAATTATATAAATAAATTATTATCAACGAATTTCTTTTTTTATATAAACAATTGGTAGATTGGAAGATCGTAATAAGAATATTCATGATGACTATGAAATATTTGTGCTGCAAGAAGAAAACAAAACTTGGTCAAAGATTAATGATACTTGTTACACTACTTATGACAAAGTTAACTCGAAATTGAATACTCTGACTTTAAATATTTTAAACTGAAACAATTGTTTACAAAAAATTAAGACCTCATTGATGAAGTATAATGTTTTTGCTAAAAAATGTGTAAACAACTGCATCTATCAGGTATTAAAAAATATCGACATAAAAAATACTCAAAAAAAAAAAGAGATAAATAATTATATTTATTTTTTATCAAGCAATATAAATTCGTTGAAATATTTATCAATAATCTTTTTTTTTTTCCAGTATAATAAAAGAAAAGAACATCTAACAATTTGTATTAAAACCATTACTAATGATTTCAATTTATCAATGAATAATTTAATGCCAAACAACAACGAATGTAAATTTAAATAAAACAAATAACTTAACATATTTATCATAAACATTTTCAAGACATATCAAATTGTTTTGTTTTTTTTTTTTATCTTACTTATTATGATCATTAAATCTATATCAAATATAATAATATAAAAAAATACATTTTTTTAATAATTTAAATATTTATTTTATGCAATGAAAGTTACAGAAATATAATATTAATTTTAAATATTATCAACATTTTTTTTTTAAGCTTCAGTCAAAGATACATAATTGTTTTTTTTTTTATAAAACGAAAAATAATAATAAAAAAATTAATTGAATAATTTAAGTTTGTGTGTGTGTTACCACGAGTAACAACTGAATGACGTCAATGAAAAAAATAAAATAATGTAAAAAAAAAAAAGAAGAATGTAAAATAACATTGTTAATATATTGTTATTTATTTGCCAGATCCACCACGTCCTGGATTAAAAGAATTTAAAAAAAAAATGAATTCATTCTTTTAAATATAATTTCAAAATTAATATATTTTTTTTAAATAATAAATATTTTACCTCGTCCACCTGGTGATATTAAATTTTTATCTTTTGGAATGATACGTCCTCTTCCACCACCTGCGAAATTGTTAATTTTTTTTTTTTTTAATCTAATAAATTTTGTTTTGAATTTTAAATTAAAAAAAATATAATAATTACCA
This sequence comes from Lysiphlebus fabarum, assembly GCA_011426435.1. NCBI lineage: Eukaryota > Metazoa > Arthropoda > Insecta > Hymenoptera > Braconidae > Lysiphlebus > Lysiphlebus fabarum. The sequence continues at coordinate 37,451 of WSYQ01001430.1, forward strand.
CCAATTGCAGGAAAATTTGTTTCATCAAGTGATGGAGAATTTAATGACATTCCACTCATCGCTTTCGACAATGAATTTGGTAACCGAAATTTTTGCTTTACCTATAAAATAAGTAAATTAATAACAAACAAAAACTTTAATTAATCTTAATTAATTTCTTTTGATGACCAATCGTTATTTATTTTTTATTATATGCTTTTATACTTTCGATAAAGGATGATAAAAAAAATATATGGCTAACCTAGATAAGGTAAAGTAATTAATGATAAAATATCAAATTAAATACTACGAAGGTTCAAAATGCTTAGTACATTATCTTCAACGACTCAAAGTAATCATAAAAAATGTAATGAAGCTAGAAATTTATAAGATATTCAATAATGAATAAATTATAATAATAAAAAATAACTTTAAAAATTCAATAACTCTTCAAGTTAATGTATCAATAAGTAGATGAAAAAATTTCAACCGAGAAAAGTAATTTTTTTAAAATCAAAAGAATAAATTAATAAAAAATGTATTTAATCTTACCATTAATTCACCATGATCAATAATATTTAATGGTGTTTTTACATCTCTTCTACGTCTATCTTCTTCTGGTGTTAAATTATAAGCTGGTTTATAAAACTTTGAAATCTTAGAAAAAAAATAAAAAATAATTAAATAAATATTTTAAAATTAATTAAAAATTATTATTTTAATATAATAAAGTTACCCCTGTTGCTGATTTACAACTCAATGATTGCATGCTTGATGCAAGTGATGATGATCTTGATAACGAGCTTTTAATTTGAGCATTATTATCTTTATTATCTGGTAAATGAATACCAGGTATCATTGTTACTTTAAATTCATTACAACAAAAATCACATATTGCAAATACCCATTGACGAATAATTGATAAACTACAATGAATACTTGAATCAGCAATTGTCTTATGAAACTGTAATTTAAATGATAAATTAATGAACAATATATTTATAAATTAAAAAAAAAAATTAATAAAATTAATTTATTTTATATATACTTACATCACATTCAAGATTTGGAGAATAGGAAAATGAATCTTTTTCAAGTTCACTTGAAGCAATAAGATGTGGATTTGTAATACCAGCAAATTTTGTATTTATATATGTCATCATTGTACCAAAAAGATATTCAAGTGAATAAAGTGTAAATGTATCTTCAGGAACATCTTTAAAATAAACAATCAATTTTATTTTTTTTTAAATTTTGTATGTTATTTTTGTTTGATTATATTTACCTGCAGCTTGTGTTAATCTTTCCAAAAGACATGGCACAATATTAGCCATTTTTGATGTTGTATAAATTGGTGGTAATTTACCTGTTTTCTTTTCATTATTACGTAAAAATTGAACAAGTTTATTATACATAACAGCAAAATCATTTTCACCTTCAATCATATTTTCAGTTAATTTGTGTGTTGCATCACTTATTTCAATAGCTTCTCTTGTATAACCAAGTTCAAATTTAGTACGTATTATTTGATGATGATTACGTTTTTGACCTTCAGTTAATGAAAATTCAATAACAGCAAATTCTGCTGGAAAATAATCAGTAACTGAATCATCAGATGTTTTTGTATAAAAGTAATTTACATGAATCAGATAAAATGACAAATTTGGAATATCTGTAATTTAAAAAATTAATAATTAATTAATTGTTTTTTTTTTTTAATTTATTATTTCATTGACTTACTGTTGTGATTATTAGCAATGAGTAATTTTTCTCTAATTTCAAGTCTCATATTTTCTTCAAATTCTTTAGCTTTTTGTAATTTTTCTTCTATCAATGATACTGGATCACCAAGTGATGTAAGTTTTACAGATGATCCTGAACCATTATATTTTTTAGCACGATCTTGATATTCCTGTTTTTTAACTTCATTTAATTCCTAGAAAAAATTACAATTTTTATAAATTAAAAAACTATTTCTACTTGATAATTTTGTCAAAAAAAAATAAAGTTTATCAGCCATTTTAAGTCTCTTAATTAGTTGATAAAAAAAAAAATATATTGACTATTGATAATTAACTGAGTATAAGCAACAACCAAAATTATCATCACAAAAAAAAAAAAAAAAAAAAAAAAAAAAAAAAAAAAAAAAAAAAAAAAAAAAAAACATTAGCTTTTTGTTTTCTTTGTCATTTGAGATAAAAAATTATAAAAATTACTCAGCTGTTTATAATTTATTTTAAATTGATATTTATTTATAATTAAATAAATAAATAAAGTTATAAATTAACTTACTTTCCATTCTTTTGAACAACGTGGATTTGCCTGAATTTCTCGTAAACCTCCTGGAAATTGTACACCTTTTGATTCTTCACGTTTTTGAAAATCACGCATAAAATACCAAAATCCATTTCTTTTTTGATTTTTTGGTGGCATTTTTATATATTCTTAATTAAATTAAACAACACATAAATAAATAATAATTTGTTTAAATAAGTTTTAGTACGTGTGGTGACAAAAAAAAAAATAATATTGCTTTGTTATAAAAAAAAAACTCAACACACGAGACAAAACTGCTCTCGACTGGCCCAGTAACAGAATTGAGAAATAAAAGCAAATGAAAGAAAAATAAAATGCAATAAAATGAACCCCACTACCCCTGTAACTTATACCCACTTATATCTAAACACTTTCATAAACACCCAGTAACAAATTCTAAGAAAAATAAAGAAAAAAAAATATCAAACAACAAAGCACAACAAAGATAAACGCTGTTGAAAAAAAATTATTTTTATTCTCTCTTTTTCTCACACAAATACACCCTCATATAATAAATTTAAAAATTATTAAAAATATAATTTTAAAAATATTTAATTAAAAAAATTAATAATTAATTACATAACTAATTGAAGTAATCAAAAATTTAAAAATATTTTTTGACATGTAAAATTAATAATTAACTCATGAGTTAAAATGTTTAATTAACAAATTTTAAATAAATTTCAAAATTAAATTAAAAAAAAAAAAAACTACTAAATAAATTAACACTTTTTATTTTTTCCTATTTAATTTTATTAAAAATGAAATAAATGTTAAATTTACAATTTAATTTAATCAACTTAAAAGTTGAACATTTAATTTTTAAAATATAAAAAATTTAATTAAATAATTTCATCAAATAATTATATTATGTTTACATATATTTTATTATTATTGTTTACCACATTATATTAAATTATAAAAAGAATTACATATATCCAATTTGTTGTTATTTTTTCGTTTTAAAGTTAAATAATCAACATTTATAATGTTAATTTATTGACTGTCTAGTATCAAGTAATTCAAAAATCCATTATTTATTGATAATTTAAAACATGCAATAAAAAAAATTTATTATATAACTAATATAAAAAAAAAATAGAATATAGAATATAGAATTAAGATATTTAAATATGTATAATTAAAATTTATAGTTTAAAAACAATCAATAAAATTAATGATTAGAATCTGATGAAGAATCATGATAAAGATCTTGAAGTTCATCAAATAATTTACTTGATATTGAACGTCTTAATGTTCTTTGTTTCAATGGTGTATCATCAACAATATGTGTTTTAAAACGATTTGCATCTGGTGTTTCTAAAAAATTCATACTTGCTTTTATTGCTAAATATTCACGAAGTGGTTTATCACTTTTAGCTATTGATTTACGAATTATAGTTTTAACTGGTGTATTTTGATTGACATTATCATGTAGTTGATATTGAATATTATTTTCATCTTTTTTATTATCATTATCATTAATATTTTTATGTTGAATATTTAATTGTTTTTCAAGATTTGAAAAACTATCATTTTTCATTGATAAACGTAGTGATCTACGTCTTTCACCAGTTATAGCTATTGATTTTGATCTTCTTCGTTTATTAGAATCAACATTTTCTTTGTTATCATTTATTTTGTTTGATAAATCATTTGTTATTTCATTGTTAACTGGTATTTCATTTGATTCTGTTGTTTTTAAAGATTCTTCATTGTTATTTGATATTTGATTAGAATCTGTTGAATTATTATTAATATTTAATGATGAAATTTGACATAATTTTTCTAATAAATTTTGCATTATTTGACATTTTGATAATATTAAATTTTGATTTAATTCAATTTTTTTTTGATTAATTCTTAATTCATCTATATCACTTTCTACTTTTCTTAATTGTTCAGATATAACACATTTAATAACTGTTGGACGATTTGTAACACACTGATGATTAATTCTATCAGGTGGTGTACAAACATCAACAATATTTATTAATTTATTTTCTTCTTTATTTTGTGATTCATTTATTTTTTCAGGTGTTAATTCTTCAATATATTCTGCTGAATCTTCTTTAACAATTGACATTTTTTTAACTGATTTTATTTCTTCTTCTTGTTTTTTAATTATTTTATTGACAATTGTATTTGGTTGAGGTAAAAGACTTTTTCTTGGTAATTGTGATTTTCTAGTATTTTTTATATTTTCAGATTGTTTTGGTGGACATACTGTTGTTTTTGATATTTTTGATGTTGCTTGATATAATGATTGACGTGATGCTCCTGTTGGATAATATGAACAACGTGATTTTTCTGGTACTGGTGAACGTTCATACAATTGTCTACGAACTTTACGATTTGGTGGTATAAATGTTGTTTTTCTTGAACGTTCTAAAAATTAAAATTTAATAACAAAATTAATTTAATTAATATTATTAATAATAAATAAATATATAATTATTACCTCCAGTACGTGAACAAGATTTAGAATTTGATTCTAAAAGGTCTTTTATTTTCAGTGGTTGTAAATGTTTTTTTTCTGATTCTACAAAAACAAAAAAACAAAAAAAATAATAAAATAGTTATTTAAATTAGTAAAATAATGTAGATGTAAACTTAATTACCTATTTTTCTGTCATCATTTCTGCTGATTCCCATCATTTCAGATATTCTGATGGGTTGCATAACTGTGAAGTATAATAAACAATTGATTATAATATCAACAATTAACCTTCAATAAAATTAACCATCAAATAAAACTTGAATTAAAAAAAATACAAAAACAAAAATACTTACGTTCTTTTGATGCCATATTGTCAATTAATTAGAATATTATAATTACCAACAATTTATTAATTATTATTTTAATATTTTATATTAATAAATAATTTATTTCTCAATATTTATTTGGTATCCCGCCAAATTTTGTAAACAATGTGGTAAAAAAAATATATTTACGTCAAAAGTTGGATTATAACCTCTTTTTTTAACTTAAAAATCACAAATATATTTGTTTTTGTTAAAAAACACAATTAATTAATTGATTTAAATAATTAAATATATTATTTTAATTTTTAATAAACAAAATATATTTTTCTCATAGCTTGCTTTATAAATTATAATAATAATTGATAATAATATTGTTTTTTTTTTTTTTTCTCAACGGATTTTTTTTCTAGCGTCAATCATTGAATAACAGATGGCGCTGTTAATTTTTTTTTTTGCTCGATTGGTAAGAGTATTTCTATCTTATCGACAATCTGAAAAAAAAAAAGTGCCGCACATGGTTGTTGGCTTTTTTTTTTTATTTAATTTTTTTGTTGTTAAAAATGTTTTTGTTACATATATTTAAACTATTTTTATTAACTAAGTAATGTGATATATTGTTTATTAATTTGAAATAAAAAAACTTGTGATTTAATAAACTTTAAATTGATTAAATAATTTCAATTTCAAGGAATTCAACCTAAAAGTGAATTTTTTTTTTTTGGTTGTGTGTTTTTATGTGGAAAATAAATTTACAGAAGAATCAAGTTTCTGTTTATATATATGAGATACGAATGAAAGACAAAGAGAAACAAAGGTATTTAATATTATTATTTCAAGTAAAATAGAGTAAAGATAAATTTAAAAAAAAAAAAACAATTCAACAAAAAAAAATTTCAAATAAATAAAACAATAATATGACAATTATTTTAAACAATTGTTTTTTTTTTTATTTATAATAATAATCTTAAAATAAATATTTAATTATAATATAAAATATAAATATCTAACAAAAACAACTAAATTTTATAAAAAAAAATTTATCAATAATTCATGAAAAAATTTTTTTGTTCACTATAAATATTGAAAACTAAATAAAAAGACATAAAAATTAAGAGCCAATAAAATAGTCCTTCAAAAGAAGGCGGGACCTGTTTGCATATATTTAAAAAAAAAAACCT
>WSYQ01001431.1:0-19503 GCA_011426435.1 Lysiphlebus fabarum
TCTTGTTATTATTTTTATACAGGTAATTATTATTAAAAAATTATATAAATAAATTATTATCAACGAATTTCTTTTTTTATATAAACAATTGGTAGATTGGAAGATCGTAATAAGAATATTCATGATGACTATGAAATATTTGTGCTGCAAGAAGAAAACAAAACTTGGTCAAAGATTAATGATACTTGTTACACTACTTATGACAAAGTTAACTCGAAATTGAATACTCTGACTTTAAATATTTTAAACTGAAACAATTGTTTACAAAAAATTAAGACCTCATTGATGAAGTATAATGTTTTTGCTAAAAAATGTGTAAACAACTGCATCTATCAGGTATTAAAAAATATCGACATAAAAAATACTCAAAAAAAAAAAGAGATAAATAATTATATTTATTTTTTATCAAGCAATATAAATTCGTTGAAATATTTATCAATAATCTTTTTTTTTTTTCAGTATAATAAAAGAAAAGAACATCTAACAATTTGTATTAAAACCATTACTAATGATTTCAATTTATCAATGAATAATTTAATGCCAAACAACAACGAATGTAAATTTAAATAAAACAAATAACTTAACATATTTATCATAAACATTTTCAAGACATATCAAATTGTTTTGTTTTTTTTTTTTATCTTACTTATTATGATCATTAAATCTATATCAAATATAATAATATAAAAAAATACATTTTTTTAATAATTTAAATATTTATTTTATGCAATGAAAGTTACAGAAATATAATATTAATTTTAAATATTATCAACATTTTTTTTTTAAGCTTCAGTCAAAGATACATAATTGTTTTTTTTTTTATAAAACGAAAAATAATAATAAAAAAATTAATTGAATAATTTAAGTTTGTGTGTGTGTTACCACGAGTAACAACTGAATGACGTCAATGAAAAAAATAAAATAATGTAAAAAAAAAAAAGAAGAATGTAAAATAACATTGTTAATATATTGTTATTTATTTGCCAGATCCACCACGTCCTGGATTAAAAGAATTTAAAAAAAAAATGAATTCATTCTTTTAAATATAATTTCAAAATTAATATATTTTTTTTAAATAATAAATATTTTACCTCGTCCACCTGGTGATATTAAATTTTTATCTTTTGGAATGATACGTCCTCTTCCACCACCTGCGAAATTGTTAATTTTTTTTTTTTTTAATCTAATAAATTTTGTTTTGAATTTTAAATTAAAAAAAATATAATAATTACCACCAATTGCAGGAAAATTTGTTTCATCAAGTGATGGAGAATTTAATGACATTCCACTCATCGCTTTCGACAATGAATTTGGTAACCGAAATTTTTGCTTTACCTATAAAATAAATAAATTAATAACAAACAAAAACTTTAATTAATCTTAATTAATTTCTTTTGATGACCAATCGTTATTTATTTTTTATTATATGCTTTTATACTTTCGATAAAGGATGATAAAAAAAATATATGGCTAACCTAGATAAGGTAAAGTAATTAATGATAAAATATCAAATTAAATACTACGAAGGTTCAAAATGCTTAGTACATTATCTTCAATGACTCAAAGTAATCATAAAAAATGTAATGAAGCTAGAAATTTATAAGATATTCAATAATGAATAAATTATAATAATAAAAAATAACTTTAAAAATTCAATAACTCTTCAAGTTAATGTATCAATAAGTTGATGAAAAAATTTCAACCGAGAAAAGTAATTTTTTTAAAATCAAAAGAATAAATTAATAAAAAATGTATTTAATCTTACCATTAATTCACCATGATCAATAATATTTAATGGTGTTTTTACATCTCTTCTACGTCTATCTTCTTCTGGTGTTAAATTATAAGCTGGTTTATAAAACTTTGAAATCTTAGAAAAAAAATAAAAAATAATTAAATAAATATTTTAAAATTAATTAAAAATTATTATTTTAATATAATAAAGTTACCCCTGTTGCTGATTTACAACTCAATGATTGCATGCTTGATGCAAGTGATGATGATCTTGATAACGAGCTTTTAATTTGAGCATTATTATCTTTATTATCTGGTAAATGAATACCAGGTATCATTGTTACTTTAAATTCATTACAACAAAAATCACATATTGCAAATACCCATTGACGAATAATTGATAAACTACAATGAATACTTGAATCAGCAATTGTCTTATGAAACTGTAATTTAAATGATAAATTAATGAACAATATATTTATAAATTAAAAAAAAAAATTAATAAAATTAATTTATTTTATATATACTTACATCACATTCAAGATTTGGAGAATAGGAAAATGAATCTTTTTCAAGTTCACTTGAAGCAATAAGATGTGGATTTGTAATACCAGCAAATTTTGTATTTATATATGTCATCATTGTACCAAAAAGATATTCAAGTGAATAAAGTGTAAATGTATCTTCAGGAACATCTTTAAAATAAACAACCAATTTTATTTTTTTTTGAATTTTGTATGTTATTTTTGTTTGATTATATTTACCTGCAGCTTGTGTTAATCTTTCCAAAAGACATGGTACAATATTAGCCATTTTTGATGTTGTATAAATTGGTGGTAATTTACCTGTTTTCTTTTCATTATTACGTAAAAATTGAACAAGTTTATTATACATAACAGCAAAATCATTTTCACCTTCAATCATATTTTCAGTTAATTTGTGTGTTGCATCACTTATTTCAATAGCTTCTCTTGTATAACCAAGTTCAAATTTAGTACGTATTATTTGATGATGATTACGTTTTTGACCTTCAGTTAATGAAAATTCAATAACAGCAAATTCTGCTGGAAAATAATCAGTAACTGAATCATCAGATGTTTTTGTATAAAAGTAATTTACATGAATCAGATAAAATGACAAATTTGGAATATCTGTAATTTAAAAAATTAATAATTAATTAATTGTTTTTTTTTTTTAATTTATTATTTCATTGACTTACTGTTGTGATTATTAGCAATGAGTAATTTTTCTCTAATTTCAAGTCTCATATTTTCTTCAAATTCTTTAGCTTTTTGTAATTTTTCTTCTATCAATGATACTGGATCACCAAGTGATGTAAGTTTTACAGATGATCCTGAACCATTATATTTTTTAGCACGATCTTGATATTCCTGTTTTTTAACTTCATTTAATTCCTAGAAAAAATTACAATTTTTATAAATTAAAAAACTATTTCTACTTGATAATTTTGTCAAAAAAAAATAAAGTTTATCAGCCATTTTAAGTCTCTTAATTAGTTGATAAAAAAAAAAATATATTGACTATTGATAATTAACTGAGTATAAGCAACAACCAAAATTATCATCACAAAAAAAAAAAAAAAAAAAAAAAAAAAAAAAAAAAAACATTAGCTTTTTGTTTTCTTTGTCATTTGAGATAAAAAATTATAAAAATTACTCAGCTGTTTATAATTTATTTTAAATTGATATTTATTTATAATTAAATAAATAAATAAAGTTATAAATTAACTTACTTTCCATTCTTTTGAACAACGTGGATTTGCCTGAATTTCTCGTAAACCTCCTGGAAATTGTACACCTTTTGATTCTTCACGTTTTTGAAAATCACGCATAAAATACCAAAATCCATTTCTTTTTTGATTTTTTGGTGGCATTTTTATATATTCTTAATTAAATTAAACAACACATAAATAAATAATAATTTGTTTAAATAAGTTTTAGTACGTGTGGTGACAAAAAAAAAAATAATATTGCTTTGTTATAAAAAAAAAACTCAACACACGAGACAAAACTGCTCTCGACTGGCCCAGTAACAGAATTGAGAAATAAAAGCAAATGAAAGAAAAATAAAATGCAATAAAATGAACCCCACTACCCCTGTAACTTATACCCACTTATATCTAAACACTTTCATAAACACCCAGTAACAAATTCTAAGAAAAATAAAGAAAAAAAAATATCAAACAACAAAGCACAACAAAGATAAACGCTGTTGAAAAAAAATTATTTTTATTCTCTCTTTTTCTCACACAAATACACCCTCATATAATAAATTTAAAAATTATTAAAAATATAATTTTAAAAATATTTAATTAAAAAAATTAATAATTAAATGAGTTAAAATTTTAATTAATATTTAAAAAAAATAAAATGTTAAAATTTAATTAAATTTTAAATAAATTTCAAAATTAAATTAAAAAATAAAAAACTACTAAATAAATTAACACTTTTTATTTTTTCCTATTTAATTTTATTAAAAATGAAATAAATGTTAAATTTACAATTTAATTTAATCAACTTAAAAGTTGAACATTTAATTTTTAAAATATAAAAAATTTAATTAAATAATTTCATCAAATAATTATATTATGTTTACATATATTTTATTATTATTGTTTACCACATTATATTAGATTATAAAAAGAATTACATATATCCAATTTGTTGTTATTTTTTCGTTTTAAAGTTAAATAATCAACATTTATAATGTTAATTTATTGACTGTCTAGTATCAAGTAATTCAAAAATCCATTATTTATTGATAATTTAAAACATGCAATAAAAAAAATTTATTATATAACTAATATAAAAAAAAAATAGAATATAGAATATAGAATTAAGATATTTAAATATGTATAATTAAAATTTATAGTTTAAAAACAATCAATAAAATTAATGATTAGAATCTGATGAAGAATCATGATAAAGATCTTGAAGTTCATCAAATAATTTACTTGATATTGAACGTCTTAATGTTCTTTGTTTCAATGGTGTATCATCAACAATATGTGTTTTAAAACGATTTGCATCTGGTGTTTCTAAAAAATTCATACTTGCTTTTATTGCTAAATATTCACGAAGTGGTTTATCACTTTTAGCTATTGATTTACGAATTATAGTTTTAACTGGTGTATTTTGATTGACATTATCATGTAGTTGATATTGAATATTATTTTCATCTTTTTTATTATCATTATCATTAATATTTTTATGTTGAATATTTAATTGTTTTTCAAGATTTGAAAAACTATCATTTTTCATTGATAAACGTAGTGATCTACGTCTTTCACCAGTTATAGCTATTGATTTTGATCTTCTTCGTTTATTAGAATCAACATTTTCTTTGTTATCATTTATTTTGTTTGATAAATCATTTGTTATTTCATTGTTAACTGGTATTTCATTTGATTCTGTTGTTTTTAAAGATTCTTCATTGTTATTTGATATTTGATTAGAATCTGTTGAATTATTATTAATATTTAATGATGAAATTTGACATAATTTTTCTAATAAATTTTGCATTATTTGACATTTTGATAATATTAAATTTTGATTTAATTCAATTTTTTTTTGATTAATTCTTAATTCATCTATATCACTTTCTACTTTTCTTAATTGTTCAGATATAACACATTTAATAACTGTTGGACGATTTGTAACACACTGATGATTAATTCTATCAGGTGGTGTACAAACATCAACAATATTTATTAATTTATTTTCTTCTTTATTTTGTGATTCATTTATTTTTTCAGGTGTTAATTCTTCAATATATTCTGCTGAATCTTCTTTAACAATTGACATTTTTTTAACTGATTTTATTTCTTCTTCTTGTTTTTTAATTATTTTATTGACAATTGTATTTGGTTGAGGTAAAAGACTTTTTCTTGGTAATTGTGATTTTCTAGTATTTTTTATATTTTCAGATTGTTTTGGTGGACATACTGTTGTTTTTGATATTTTTGATGTTGCTTGATATAATGATTGACGTGATGCTCCTGTTGGATAATATGAACAACGTGATTTTTCTGGTACTGGTGAACGTTCATACAATTGTCTACGAACTTTACGATTTGGTGGTATAAATGTTGTTTTTCTTGAACGTTCTAAAAATTAAAATTTAATAACAAAATTAATTTAATTAATATTATTAATAATAAATAAATATATAATTATTACCTCCAGTACGTGAACAAGATTTAGAATTTGATTCTAAAAGGTCTTTTATTTTCAGTGGTTGTAAATGTTTTTTTTCTGATTCTACAAAAACAAAAAAACAAAAAAAATAATAAAATAGTTATTTAAATTAGTAAAATAATGTAGATGTAAACTTAATTACCTATTTTTCTGTCATCATTTCTGCTGATTCCCATCATTTCAGATATTCTGATGGGTTGCATAACTGTGAAGTATAATAAACAATTGATTATAATATCAACAATTAACCTTCAATAAAATTAACCATCAAATAAAACTTGAATTAAAAAAAATACAAAAACAAAAATACTTACGTTCTTTTGATGCCATATTGTCAATTAATTAGAATATTATAATTACCAACAATTTATTAATTATTATTTTAATATTTTATATTAATAAATAATTTATTTCTCAATATTTATTTGGTATCCCGCCAAATTTTGTAAACAATGTGGTAAAAAAAATATATTTACGTCAAAAGTTGGATTATAACCTCTTTTTTTAACTTAAAAATCACAAATATATTTGTTTTTGTTAAAAAACACAATTAATTAATTGATTTAAATAATTAAATATATTATTTTAATTTTTAATAAACAAAATATATTTTTCTCATAGCTTGCTTTATAAATTATAATAATAATTGATAATAATATTGTTTTTTTTTTTTTTTTTTCTCAACGGATTTTTTTTCTAGCGTCAATCATTGAATAACAGATGGCGCTGTTAATTTTTTTTTTTGCTCGATTGGTAAGAGTATTTCTATCTTATCGACAATCTGAAAAAAAAAAAGTGCCGCACATGGTTGTTGGCTTTTTTTTTTTATTTAATTTTTTTGTTGTTAAAAATGTTTTTGTTACATATATTTAAACTATTTTTATTAACTAAGTAATGTGATATATTGTTTATTAATTTGAAATAAAAAAACTTGTGATTTAATAAACTTTAAATTGATTAAATAATTTCAATTTCAAGGAATTCAACCTAAAAGTGAATTTTTTTTTTTTGGTTGTGTGTTTTTATGTGGAAAATAAATTTACAGAAGAATCAAGTTTCTGTTTATATATATGAGATACGAATGAAAGACAAAGAGAAACAAAGGTATTTAATATTATTATTTCAAGTAAAATAGAGTAAAGATAAATTTAAAAAAAAAAAAACAATTCAACAAAAAAAAATTTCAAATAAATAAAACAATAATATGACAATTATTTTAAACAATTGTTTTTTTTTTTATTTATAATAATAATCTTAAAATAAATATTTAATTATAATATAAAATATAAATATCTAACAAAAACAACTAAATTTTATAAAAAAAAATTTATCAATAATTCATGAAAAAATTTTTTTGTTCACTATAAATATTGAAAACTAAATAAAAAGACATAAAAATTAAGAGCCAATAAAATAGTCCTTCAAAAGAAGGCGGGACCTGTTTGCATATATTTAAAAAAAAAAACCTCAAGAAATTAATAAAAAAAAAAAATGATCTATAGATCAATTTCAAGGCTCAGTATCTATTTTTAATAAAATTTTTCCAACTACTGAAAAATATATTGTTAAAAATAATTTAACTCTCTTTCTCTTTTTTCATATTGAAGTTGTATTTTAGAAAGGATTTCACAATTAATTTTTTTTTTTTTTTTATATATGATATTCTTTTAATAAAACACTTGCTTGATCCCTCTTTTCCTCCCACCTCCCTCTTTACATGATATCTTTCAGGAAGCCATCGAGGGAATAAAAATATAAAATACACACAGTGTGTGTTTGTTCGAGCAATCGTGAATTTCAAGTTGAAAAATAATGTAATTTTAATATATCACTAAAAAAATATATAAAGTAAATATATAATTTAAATATTTAAAAAAATAAACAATGAAAATTAAAAAATAATTTAAATATTTTATTGTTTATTAAATTTTTTAATTAATTAATTAGTATTTTATGTTCATCAGTGAATTATTTTGTTTATTTTTTTATTTTTTTTTAAATTATATTTTATAGTTAATATTTGACTAATTTCATGGATTTTATATTTAAAAATTTGATGTTTATATCAATTTATAAATTGATGACGCGTAAATCACAATGATAGAGGGGATTAAAATAGTAGGAGGTCAATTTTGATTAATTTAAGTCAAAGTGAGGTCGAGACAAAGATGACCCTTTTTCTTGTATTTTATTATAAATTAATTAATCATTTTTTTTTTATAACTATAAATATTTATAAAAAATATTAAAATATTATTTAAAAAATTAAAATATAAATTTTTATATAAAAATTCAATAGAATATATACTTTTTAAAAAAAAAAAAAATAATTATTGATAGTTTCATTTGAAGTATATCCATTTAAAGATAATAAAAATGATGATAATAAATGTGAGTAATGTTTTTGTTTAATCTGTTTTAAGTATAAATAAATATATTCGATATTAGTGACATTTATTTGTGGCTAAAGTTGCAAGTTTAATTGACACGTTTTAATTAAATTCTCAATTGTCGTATAAAAATATATACGTTGTCCTTTTTTTTTTTTAATTGTTATTTAACAAATGAATAACACGTTGTTATTGACAAAATTAAATTACAGTGTAAATGAATAATAATTATTTTATATGACCTTCGAATATATATTTATAAAATTTATATTTGAGAATAATAAAAATTTAATTGTAGAAAAATAATATATTAAAATATTATTAAAAAATAAACAAACGATAAGCAAGTTTCATAAAAATGCTTGATAATTAATTTTTATACTTTTATACTTTTTATATAATTATATATTTTTTTTTTTTTTTTTGATAAAAATATATTTAAATAAACAAATTTTTATATTATTTTTAATTTAATAAAAATTTTTTTAAACGAAAAAAAAACTTTCACACGAAGAGTGTTAAAAAAATAAATCTCTAAGCATTTTGTCCTTGAAAAAAAAATAAATAAATAATTATAAAAATATTTCTATGACACTTGTTGATAAATTGAAAAATACCTTAATAATTATAAACTGATTCATGACTTAAAAAAAATATATATATTTAAATACAAAAATTACTGAATTGTTTAAAACAAAATAAATATAAATGTAAATAGGTCGACTGATCATGATAAGTCTTATCTCTTATTTTAGCAAAAAAATATAAAAAAAACCAAGTAAATTATGTTATTATGTATTTTTTAATAATAAAATATTTAATTTTAGATGAAGTGGTTGATTGTAATAATCTGCTTTTATGGAGGATTTGCAAGTGGACGAACTGAAGAAGATCAAACATTGACAATATCACAAACTGTTAATCATACAGTTTTAGCACCAGAACAATGTTTTTATAAAACAAAAGATGAATGTCCAAAAGTTATTAATTCAGATGATTGTCCATGTAAAAGAATACCAATTTATTCAGAAGAATCACAAGATGAAAATGCTGTTTTTTGTTGTAATCTTGATTCAAAAAATTTTGAAAATGCTCTTGCTTGTGCCAGTAAGTATTAAAATTATAAAAAACAAATATTTATTAAATTAATATTTAATTAATTTATTTATTTTTAGATTTTCCAGTTAATGTATCATATTTACACATTAGAAATGCAACACTAGAATCATTTAATGTAACTGGTGCAAAATGGAGAAGATTAAAATCATTAGCAATAACAGATGGTAAAATAAAACGTATACAAGATCAATTTTTTATGATGACACCAACACATTGTTTAAATTTATCAAACAATGGATTATTAGAAATTGAAAATAATTCATTTACAAGATTATCATTATTAACAAGTTTAGATCTTTCATATAATAATATAACACATTTACCAGCAATTAATACCAGGAATCGTGAATTGTGGCTTGATATTTCAGGTAAATTAAATAATATAAAATAAATAAATATTATTATATTTAATAATTTAATATAATTTTTTAATTTTTCATTTTATTATTTAAAGGTAGTAGTACATTATTGTGTCATGATATTTATTTGTATATTAATAAAACTGATGCAAAACAAATTAAATTTAATAGAGAAAATGAAACAGTTTGTTCAACAAGTAAAACTTGGCATTGGTTTAATACAACTGAACAAGTACCATTAAAACAAGTACAATATTTAAGTCGAGTAAGTAAAAATCATTTTTTAATTTTTATAATAGTAAAAATATAAAAAATATACATGTATTTATTTGTTCTTTTTGATAAATTTAAAACCTAAATTGTCTTTATCAAAATGTAAATATAAAAAATTATATCTTCTACACAAATAAAGCAGTAACGTTTTTTTTTTTTTTTTATCTTTTTTTTTTCTTAAAATAAATTTTAAATATTAAAATTAATCGACTTAATTTTTTTTCTTATCATTTTAATAATCAATATTTTTGTATTTTTTTTTTTTTTTAGCTTGAAACTGAATGCCCAAGAGGTTTAAATTGGCAATGTCATTGTGAATTTCGTCGTCTTGATATTGTCAAAGGAAAACAACCAACACTAGCTGTTAATGTTGATTGTACTGGTAACCAATTAACTGAATTACCAGAAACATTACCACGTGAAACAGTTTCTTTAAATGTTTCAAACAACAATGTAACTATAATTATTAAATAACATCAGTTAACTTGAAAGAATTAATAATTTTTATTTTATTTTTAGATAACAATTCTTGATGATCTTAGTACAAATCCAGCATACGCTGATATGAGAGAATTTTATGCAGATTATAATAATATTTCATCAATAAATAATTTGGAAGGTTCAAAATTTTTAGAAAATTATGCTATTTTGAGTCTTCGTTATAATAAAATAAGCACTGTAAGTTGTTAAATCATTATATTTATATATAATTTAATTAAATTAATAATTATTATTATTATATTTAATTATATTAGCTTCCAACTTATATTTTATCACCAACAATACAAGAAAATACAAGTTCATCAACACGTCATGTTAAACTTGGTGGTAATGAATTACATTGTGATTGTAATACTGCAAAATTTCTCAAGGTAAAATAAAAAATATACCTATAATTATCTATTATTATAATAAATTTTATATAATTAAAAATTTTAATTTATTAAAGGTTTGGCTTCAATCAAGAATAATGGATGCTGATGAAGTATTATGTGAAAATGTTAAAGAAAAAGTAATTGATCTTGATCCACTTAAAATGTGTGTTTTTCCTGGTGATTGGACTGATTATATTTATTATATTATTGCTGCTGAAATTATATTACTTGTTAGTTTAATAACAAAAGTAACATATGATTATTGGGTATTTAAATCAAAAGGATATTTACCATGGCCAGCAAATAAAATGCCCAAATTACCTTGTGATTGGCTGTGTGAAATGGATTAATTTTTTATTATCAAATATAAAATATAATCAAATATTTTTATACGTAAAATTTAAAATTAATTGACTGATTTTTTTTTTTTTTGTTTATACTCTGATAATTTTTAAAGTAAATATAATCAAAAATTGTAAAATTATGATATTTTTAATTTTATAAATAAAATTATATTTTAATTTTTAAAACGAGTGAAAAAAAAAAACTAAATAAATTCTAGTCAATATTTAATTATTTTTAATATTTAATTTACTTTTATTTTTTAAAATGTATACATATTTTTTCAGCTATAATAAAAATACATATAATTATTAAGATTTATCTGTATTTTTTGATGATTTATTTTTTTTATCTACTGTAGATGTTTTTTCAACAATTTTATTATCTTTTTTTTTTGTTGATTTATTTGAATTTTTATTATTTTTTTTATTTTTATTTGTTTCATTTCTTTGTTTTCTGTAAATTAAAAATAATATATATCATTAGAATAAATTTTTTAATTTATATATTTTAATATTATTTAAAAATTCAAACTTACACTGCATCAGCTATTCTTTGTCTTTTATTTTTAAATTTAACAATAGTAGATATTGGAGCACGCTTTGGTGCTTCACGTTCCTTCTTTTTACGATCACGTTTACTCCATTTTTTCATAGCCAACATGTAATCTGGTACTTCACAACCAGATGCTTTCATAATTGCAGCAATACTATATTCAAAATAAATAAAATTATTATTATCAATAAGTAGTTATTTCTTTTTCTTTTTTTTTTTTTTTGAATTAATTTACCTTCGAAGATTAACAGTATCATTTTCAGTAAAGAATGTTATAGCTTTTCCTTTGTGACCAGCTCTTCCAGTTCTACCAATTCTATGAACATATGATATAGCAGATGGTGGAAAATCATAATTAATAACAAGATTAACACCTTTAAAATCAATACCACGAGCCATAACTTCAGAACAAATTAAAACCCATATTTTTCCTTCACGAAAGCATCGTACAACATTGTCTCTCTGTAAAAAATAAAATAATTAGTCTTTCTAATTTTCTTGTTGTTATTATTCATATATAAATAAATAAATAAATAAATAAACAAACTAACTTGTGTTGGTGTTCTTTCAGAATGAATAGTATCAACATTAATACCATCATAAATAAGTTCTTTAAATAATTCTTCAGCTCTTTCTGTACTTTGTACAAATATTAAAACTGGTGGTGCCATTCCTTCACTAATAATATTTCTCATTGCAACTAATTTACCTCTTTCACTACCAACAAATAATAATTGTTGATCAACATCTTCAGCAGCAGCATTTCTATGTCCAATTGTAACATTTATTAAACCTTTTAAATTATGTCTACACCATTTTGTAACAACAATTGTATTTGTTGCACTAAACATAACAGTACAAAGTTTTTCACTTGTACAAGCACTTATTATTTCATTTATTTGTTCACGAAAACTTCTTTTACCATCTTCAAATAATTTATCAGCTTCATCAATAACTAACCATTCAATATTTTTTAATGATACTGCTGGTGGTTCATGATTTAATAAATCTAATAAACGTTTTGGTGGTGTTATTAATATATCAAATTTTTGTGAACTATTTGGACCATATTTAGTCATTGCTTTATTTGGTTTACTAATAGTATGTACACGAAAATCACGACCCTCTGATAAACGTAAACATTCACGATATGTTTGTTTAGCAAGTTCACGACTTGGTGATATTATTAATGCACGAAAACCAAGTTTTTTTGGTCCTTGTAAATGATGAATTATTGGAATTAAAAATGATGCTGTTTTTCCTGAACCAGTTGGTGCACATGCCAGTGTTTGTCGTTTCTAAAAATTAACAAAGAAAAAAAAAAAAATAACACATGTAGATATATAATAATTTTATTCATTTGTTATTTTAGTTGATAAAAATTTACCTCTAACAAAATTGGAATTGCTTGCATTTGAATTGGAGTTGGTGTTTGATATCCACATTTTTTTATATTTTCAATTAAATCATTTGAAACATTGTAATTTTCTAACAATTTATCAAAACTTTCAATTGGTTTTGGTACATGTCTTCCAACAACAGATATGTGATTTTTATTTCTAAATTCATTTATCTAAAAAAAAAAAAAAATTTAATAAACAAATTATTAATATTTAATAAAAACATTAAATATCTAAATAAATAATAATAATTTACCTTTTCTTGTTCTTGTTGAAGTAATTTAGCTTCATTCATTATTTTTTTTTTCTTTTTTTTAATTTTACTTCCATCACTTGGTACTGTCATTCCTTCAAGTAAAGTCAATGTTGTTTTTTCATTTTGATTTTGTGATAAATTATCATTTTCATCATTTGATTGTTCTTCAATTTCTTCAGCTTTTCTTTTTTTTGATGTAATATTTTCATTATCAATATTTTGTTCAGTTTTTATTTCTACATTATTAATTGTCTGGTTTTTCTTTTCTAACTGAAATATAATTAGTGATTATTATTAAAATTAGTTTTTAATTAATAACTAATAAATATTTATTTTCAGGTTAATTATAATTATTTGTGAAATCTTACGTGAAATCTTTCAGCATCTTTGTTATATTTTTTTTTGTCAAATTTAACACCAACTCTTAATGTTTTAAATATATCAAAAGCATCCATTGTTGAACATTTATTTAATTAACAAATAAATTAAATATAAATATATTAATTTTTATTTTTAATGACTACAAGCACGTGTTAAATCTCTGTCAATAACAATCAACATTTAACAACTAACAACTGCATGATGGAAAATTGGAAATGAGAATAACCAAAAAAATTAGTTTTTTTTTATTTCGATAGGCGGCGACACAATATTTAACTTCACCTTCATGAACTTAAGTTGTTACATGAAGACTTGTTAGAAGTTCTATACAATTAACATTTAACAACAATTAAACAACAATGAATTTAAATTAATAATTGAAATCGATGCAAATACAGTTAGATATTTAAATGATAAATTTTAATATTAACCATAAAAATTAGCACAAAAACAAACACTGAAGAAAAAAAAATCACAATAAATTCGAAGTAATGATCCTGAAAAATTCAATAATTAACAATATAATGTTAAACAATATAACAATATAATTTATACAAAATAAGCAACTAGTAAACTTTAAATTTTTAAATAAAAGAGCACAAGACTATTTGTACTACATTAATTCGCAACTGATAAAAGTACTTGTGATTTCGATTATTAGAAAAACTTTCATTTTTTTAAAATCAATTATTTATTTTTATTTAGTAAACTCAATAAAAAACAAAATTACCATGTAAATTGTGAAAATTATCTTTAATTTTTTTTACTTGTAACTTTACAGAAGCAGATTTAAAACAAAAAAAAAATAATAAATTAGAAAAAAACAAAAAACTTTATAAAACAAGTGTTTCTTGCATTTTCATTTGTTTAGCACTCTTGGCTTTGACTTGAGCAGCAATACGATCAAGATCACGACGTCCACTAGCAGTAAGTACACGTCCACCACCACGTTGTTCATCTTTTTCAATAAGTTTTAAAGCTTCAAGACTTTGAAGTGCTCTACGAGCAATACCACCAGCAGATCTACAAAAATGACTTGGTTTTGTACCATTACGTTTGCGACCACCAAATATTTTTGTTAATGATCCAACACCAACTGGACTACGTAAATAAATATGACGAATAACTGCAGCACAACGAATGTAATACCAGTCTTGGTCATATGGTGCTAACTCCTTGAAACGTGCTGTCTTGACAATGTCAGCCCAATCTGGTACAGGCATCTTACCAGTTCTACAAAAAAATTATCATAATATTAATTAACATAATTTATTCTCATTAATTAAAATAATTTTTGAAATATTATTAAAAATTTAATAGTAAAATTTTAAAAAAATATATATCCTATATGTGTTTTATGATTTTGACTTGAAAAAACCATTGTATTTTAGGTTAAGAATTAATAAATTACTTACTTTTTCAAAAAGGCAGCAAAAGCTACCACAAATTTTTGTTGATCAACATCTTTAACTGTGACTGAAGGCATTATTAAATATTATTATCAATTATTTCTTTTAATTAAACACACTGTTGAGTGTATTGTAAATTGTTGTAAATATGAAATTATGAAGCAACAATGAAGAATAATGCAAAAATTTTTGGTCGATTTGTCTCACCGGTGACCACAGCTGGGAAAAAATAACAAGATTGGAAGAGTTTCTTACAAAATACAGTCATTTACTGTAAATTACATAATATACTGGTAAATTACTGTAAGAAACGAAAAATAGAAGTTTTTTATTTATCTATATTTCATGATAAAATGTTGATAATGTTTTACTTCATACAACTGATAAAAACACTTAGTGTAATAGTTTATTGATCTAATATTCAAATTTCATTAATTATTCTTGGCTAATTAAATACCAATGTTGATTGGCTATATTTAATACTAGAATATCTAGTTTTTCCTAGTTACATTATTAATAAATAAAACTAGGTAAAATGGCTGCCAGCTGTTTATGTTTGTTTTTGCACTTATTGCTATAAATATATCATCTTTCAAGTACGTATATTGTATATATTATTTAATATATAATAATATTTGAATATACCTATAATAAATACTATTGTTTATAATTATTTAAAAAATGGCTAAACATCATCCTGATCTTATTTTCTGCAGAAAACAGCCAGGTGTTGGTAAGTAGATAGATATAACCTCAAAATTTTTGTTTGTATTTTGTTATTTTATTGTCATTAAAATAACAAATAAAATTAAGTAATAATTTATATTGTTTGTATATTATTAATTTTGTTTTTTAGCAATTGGAAGATTATGTGAAAAATGCGATGGTAAATGTGTAATTTGTGATTCATATGTGAGACCTTGTACATTGGTGAGAATATGTGATGAATGTAATTATGGATCATATCAAGGAAGATGTGTAATTTGTGGTGGACCAGGTGTATCAGATGCTTATTATTGCAAAGAATGCACTATTCAAGAAAAAGACGTAATTATATTATTATATTTATAAAATTATTTAATGATAAAATAAATTATAATTTAAAATTATTCATTTTTCAGAGAGATGGTTGTCCGAAAATAGTAAATCTTGGCAGTTCAAAAACTGATCTCTTTTATGAAAGAAAAAAATATGGTTTCAAAAGAAGATAAATAATTTATTTGTTTATATCCTATATAAAAAAAAAAAGAGAAATAAAAAACCAAAATAAAAAGAAAAAAATTGTATCAACACACAAAAAAAAAAAAGAATAAAATAAGTTAATAAATAATTTTTAAAATTATCCAATTTTGTAACTTGAAATTAAAAAACAAAAAAGTAGATAAATATTATAAATAATTAAAATTAACATGAATATATATTATTTTAATTCATCAACATAATTTTTATTATTAATAAAAATTCTTTTAAACAATGAAAGAAATGTAAAACATTTTTTTGACAGTATTTATATTAGACTGTTATACATATAATATATTTTTCTCTTTTAAATTTTATTTAACATTCAATATATAATCAAGTATCTAAAAAATATCATTGAAATAAAATACATTAATAAGCATTGAATTTTAAAATTTTTCACAGCTACTCAACTATTTATTTATTAATTTATTAAATGAATAAATGCATAGCTGTTTTGTTATTGTAATTTTAAACTGAGCATTTATATCATTATATATCTATATAAATATTTAAATAATTATCATTGATATTTTTATTTTATTTTTCTTTTTTTTCATTAAATTAATTAAATCACTTTATTCCGATTGTAACATATTTGGTCGGCTTTATATTATTTTATTTTATTATTCAATGAAAAAAAGGAAAAAATTTGTTTATTTTTATCGAGGATTCTTAAAAAAATCTATTATAATTTTTCATATTGATATCTTAATTCTATAATTCTAATAATTTTATTATTTAATTGAACTTGTTTTGAATATTAATTTAATTGAATATATTTATCGTTGATATTATATATTGACCAGAGATAAATTCTACAATAATTATTGCAAATAAAATTTATCTAGTCATCTATTTAATTTAATAAACAAAAAATTACGTATATTTAAAAAATTTTAAAAACATGGAACAACTTAATCTACAAATTATTACAATAATAATTAGTTTTGTTAATTTATATTAATTTTTTTTTTTTTTTTTTTTTTTACTTTCTAGACACAGGTTTTCGACTAACTCGACTAATTAATTCTATCATATGTATTTTATTTTTGTCATCTTTTTGTATCTCTTAAAAAAAAAAACCGACATTCTTATTGTTAAAAATAATTAAGTTTATTTATGGATAAAAAGTTTTGAATGATAAAAATTATATTTTTTTAAATATTATATATTGTTTAAAACATTTAAAAGATTTTTTTTTTTTGTATTATTATTAATTTATATTGTCACCATGTCAATATTATATTTGCATAAAAAATTAATAAACATATTTGTTTTGTTTTTTTTAAATAAAAATCATCTATGAAATATTGCTTTTATGTAGAGAGCAACAAAAAAAATAATCTATTTACAAATTGTATTTAAAATTAATCACCCTCGATGGAAGAAATAATTTATCAATTTTTTAATTATTAAAATCCTTTTTTGTTTTTTTAAAATCTCATTCAAAATAAAAATATATACTTATTATATGTTTTTTTTTTTTTCATCATTGTAAAACATTATTTACGACAGATTTTTTTCATAATAATTCTCTATTTTTTCTCTGTTTTTTGTTTCATTTTATATGAAAATAACTTGTCAGTTAATTGTGATGAAATATCTTATTAACAATTGTAAATCAATAATTAAATAACACTTTATATCTTTTTCATTTTAAATAAATTTTTCTCTCTCCTTCTCTTTTGATATATTTTTTTTGTTTCTTTTTCGTTTCATTAAATTCTGATAATGGACGAAATTAATATCATTAAAATTTACAAATAAAATAATTATATTCTCTTGCTATGATAAAATTTTTAATTTTGGTTCTTGTCTTTAAATTTGTATTTAAAAAAAATAATTTATCATTCAGTATTTTCTTGAAAAAAAATTAAACTTGGATCAATACTGAAATTTTTTTTGGACCACTCTGCATCTCATCTGGACAAGGAAGAACTTGCAAATGATTTTGAACTAACTGCTGATTGTAAACTCATCATTGATCCTCTAAACATTATAAATAATAAATTAATTTATATTATCTTTATTTTGAAAAAATATATATCATATTATTTTAAAAATAAAACATACCTGTAGTGTGCTGATGGCAATACTTCATGGAAATACATAAGTTGTGCTTTATGTGCACTTATAGATGGAAGAAATTCACCTTCATCTGGATTTTTCCATTGAAGTACATAAGTACCTGGTTCTTGTACAATATGTGTTCCCTTTGAAAAAATAAATAAATAAATATCATCAAAAGTTTATTAACAATGTTACAAATAATAATATAAAAAATTGATACTAAAAAACAAATAATTCAATTTAAAAAAATTCATTGCTTTGTTGAATAAAATGTCTGTAATTTTATAAATACTAAATAAATAAATAGAGTCAATCAATTATTATCAATTATTTACCTGAATGCTTTCACCATCATGACAAACAACACTTGGTTCTACTTTGACACAATTAACACCCTCTTTCCATTCTTTAAGTGAAGTTTCTTTTTCATCAAAATCACTTGTAGAAACTTCTGATGTTGCTGCTAGAAAAAAAGAAATTAAAAATTATATTAGTTAATTTATTAAGAAAAAAAAGTCATTGCATTTTTATTGATAATATATATTAACCTTTTTCAGTATCAATATTGCCTGTATTTTTTTCATGTAAAACAGTAAATATAACATTGTGTCTCATGACATCAAAATCCCATGTTAAAACAGCACCAACGTCATTTGTATTTATTGCAACATGATGTACTTGACCATGACTTAAACTAATTGAATTATAAAGACTATGACCATTTTCACTTGTTGGATTTTCAAAGTCAATTTTATAAAGATTTTTTGGTACTGTTCCATTTTCTGTTAAATTTGTCTGAAAAATATCAATTAAAAACATTAATTTTTATATTTATTCAAAATGATTTGTATATTTTATTTTATCATAAGACACATTGATTG